>JAGFPH010010339.1:14898-40723 GCA_018207615.1 Philaenus spumarius | reverse complement strand
TTGTATTAGTACAATCACTGCAATCGAATTTGTCGTTTGCTTTTTTTGCCAACCAGCCAGCAATATACATTATGACGTTGTCTTCCATAGGTGACGTATCAGTGAGAGCATCATAATCAGAATGTGACGTGATGTGGGGTATTTCATCTACAAAAAATGTACACTTTAACAATTTTACCTAAAAGAAAAAGTATCCTATGCTTTTTCAAATGTTCTTATGAGTTTCCCAACATTTTTATGTTAGGTCTACATTTTGTAGGAGCATATAACCTTTGTTATTTACATAAAAAATAAAAAAACTTCACAAAAAATTGAAAAATTTTCTAGCTATAGGTTTATAAATTTTAAATTCATAAGATATTGTAACATACAGTATTTTTACTGATTACAATGAAACAGCTGATTTAAATGTCTAATGTGTTTTTAATCAGCTGTAAAAGTCTCTTTAAAAAATATGTAAGCATGTGATAGTAAATGTTTGTTGTTATTCATATTTCAAGGTTGGTTATACTTTATAGTAAAATATATTTATCTTGACCCTAAAAAAAACAGGATTAGTAGACGTATAACAATATACCGAAATCATATAATAATTAATTATTTACTTCTTACCTAGATTTTGAAATGGGGAGTACAGTTCAGATTCAGTCTGAAGAGTACAATCGGTTAGGTCGTCTGCTTGATGAATTTCATCCAAGGTTTCATTTGTTGAATCTCCACTTAGTCGTTCTTGTATATCAAGGTTAATGTCGCAGTCCGGTTCACAGTTTGCCGAGCCAGGAGGGTTCATAAGGCGTATTGACATCGCATGTTGTAAATTCCTTCTAAACTGCCTTGCTGAAGGATTGCTGTTGTAGCCCCCTCTTTGTCGCAGGACACCGAACAAATTTTCAACTGGGTCCTGATTAAGCCTTCCCGTTAGTAGATAGCTGTTACCCTCCGATTTTAGAACAGCATACAGTGATAGAACACTCCTAATGCACAGAAGAAGTCCACCGAAACAAGGCGGATTTCTTTTTACATCGGTCAACTTCCATGAATGGACGAACGGTATTGCGTCTTCTAGGCATTTTATGGCCTTTGTGTTTGAATCCGATAGTGGCCTTCTGAGGGGATTGCTGTCATAACAATATTTGCTGTTAAGGCAGTCAAATATATCATTTAATCTGATTAGGAACGCTGCAGTATCGAGAGCTGTGGAACTGTTCAATGTGCCCGTTTTGCATGCAGTCTGAATGCCTCTTGCAGCTGAAGCACTAAACACCTGAGTTGCTAATTTAACACTCATCTTTTGAAAACTCTGTGGCCTTATATGTCGTTCCGATAGTTTTGGAGCAGCCCTACAGTCATTTGGGCTGTTTCGCTCTATTTCATAAAAGGCTCGAATGTCACTCCAACTAACTAATTTATCATCAACTTCAATGTCGTGATTGAGCAGATTATTTCTGATACATTTGAATACATGTGGAACGTCATACAGAAAATTAATTTTTTTACCTCCAAACAATATATGTGGATTTTGTTCACTTACACCCAATAGTCGTATTGCGGAAGCATTTGTCGGTCCTTGGTCGCAAACAACTGCACGAACTTGTAGCCCGGTTTTAAAAACATTTTCCAAGCACATGTCTATCATTAGAGATAATGATTCCGATTTAACACCATTACTAGAGGTGACATATGCAAAAGGACACTTCCATTGGTATTTTAGTCCTCGTAACAAAAAGACAAGGGCATGACTTGCGATGTTTGATGTTCTTCCTAGAGGCCCTAAATCTTCAAACCCTTCTATTAAATCATGCTTTGGGTCATATTCAAGAGCTTTTTTTATGCTCATCTCGTCAAAGACAAGTACACACTGTTTCTCATCATCAGTCATTGAAGCAGCTTTCTTATATAGCTTAGAAACTACTTCATCAGTAAATCCTGGTGACACGTTGTATACATTAATCCATTTTCTAATTACAGTTAAACATGGTAACTTAAAACCTCTATCTCGGAGAAAACGGTAAGCACTTGGAGATTTGTAATAAAGAGATAGAGCGATATTCTTTTCATCTTCACTCCACGCTCGATGCTGTTGGTGTTTGATTTGCATTTTTACAAAAACCAGCGTTTCTCCTGGAATAAAAACCAAATATTGCAACATATCTTAAGACTAATCCGACCAACTTAAACCAAAATTATAATTTTTTTCTGTTTAATTGTTCTATTTAATTCAATAACTGCAATAAATATAAGACAGTAAAATGAAATTATAAAGTAAAATAAAGTAAAAGTAAAGGAATAAAGAAATTCCTAGAAAGCTCCCAATAAATGATTGTTTCACTATCCGTGTAAGGTAACTGCGCCATTTTTCGGTAACGGTAAAACAATATGAAATATGAATAAAATAAACAACTATTTATTTGGTTTAAGCTTACTTATTCCCTGATAAGAATTCGGCTAAAGTAATGCGGCAGTGCTGCTTACGCTTTTTTTTTAATAGTCTACGCTCTTATTAGCTTTACGTGTATCATTAAACTTTGATTTTTTTTTAAGTAAGAAAATGTAGTATGATTGACTTAGTTCTCGATAACTTTAAAAATAAAATAAATTATTATGCTATTCCTTGTAGTTAAACAAATTTTAAATATGCTTAATATTTATTTAATGTATTTGCTTCCGATGCTATCATTTGTCAAAATTTAAAACATGTTTTATTACCTGAAATATAAAGAGGAAGCATATCCAACAATTCGTTTTCAGTGTGTCGTTTCTTCCTTTTACTCATGAAACATATTTTGCTTCTAGCTCTGTTAAGAACAATTCTTTGCCTTGATAGCGATTTCAACAGTTTTCTCTTCCTGGGTGTTGGATCGTAAAGAGGAAGTGGTGTTTGGTTTGATTCTGAAATCGGAGTGTGAGTAAACGATGTGAAATCTGCATTAAATTGTAGCAATGTTTCTTGCTCACAAGCTTCTTTATTTTCATTGTTGTTTACCAATGCGGTGATATAAATATTATGTATATTTTCTGTATTCCCTTGGTCATTTTTTGGAGTAGACACAGAATTATGATTAATTTCACTACCTACAGGTAATGAGTCGGGGGACTTGACTAATTGTACTTCAAAATATGGTATTGGTAAGGCATTGGGATGGTTTTGAAGCAATTTTTTTCTCGATGAGTTTGAGAAGGCCTCAGTTTTAAAATGTACTGAACACACCACTCTGTGTTTAAGTTTCTTATCTTCTAATTCTGTTAGATCATCTCGGCCACAATTAACAATCCACAAGTTGCACCTAAAAAATACATATTTCTAATGGTAGGTGATCAGTATATCTGAATCTAACCTGAATAAAACCAGAATTATTATTGCATCTAGACCTTGTATAGTTATTGTTGTGTGTTGACTGTTTGTGTATTACTGTTGGCATGACCTACCTCTTCGTATTTTTATATGTACATTGAGGTATTGTACGCATATGCTTTAAATATAATTTACCAAAAACTGTCCATGTTATTAAATCAGATTTATTATTAGATGTTATTATTAGATTTATTAAATCAGATTAATACTTTAAAAATAAAATACCCCAGTCGCAGCAAATCTGCGCACTCGGAGAATTTCCAATGCTTGTATATTTGGGATTGGAAATATCCAATGCTTGTATAATATTGATGAAGCCACTTAACAAGTTTTATCATAATATTATATTTTTAAATAAGCAAGATAGCATTTGAATTATTTCTCATAATAATAACATTAGAAATGAGAACCTATATAGGATGCATTTTAAATTTAAATATTTACTTTTATTATGAACTTCCTTTGAAATATTAATAAATAGTCAAAGTATAAAAATTTCTATATCAACTGTAACTTTCTGTTCTTCATAGCGAACTTTTCTTCAATATCGTCAGTTCCAATATGTTCTCTGAGTATTTTCTTCTCTATGTACAACAAAGATAAGTTTGAAAATCTCTCTTGAACACATAAATTCGTTTCTTTAGTCCGACTAGCCAATCGTAGACCGAGTGAGAGGGAGAGGGGAGAAACACTCTCTCGCTCTCCACCGCACGCTAAATGGTTTGCCAGCGCTTCCTCTCGGAGTTGCGCCCATAAGACGTGCGCTTCTTAACATTTAAGTATTCATTGGTTGTAGCCTATGAGACGGGTGTCAAGCAAGACCATACCATTTTGCTTACAGAAGTTGTAGATTAAAAAATGTCTTTAATAACACGTACGGGGAAATGACAAACAGTTAGTTCGTGATCACCCCATTTTTCGCCGTGTTCTTTTTCATGATATGTTAAACATTAAATTACAATTCTTAAACATTGCAACATAGGCTAGATATACTAAAACGAGTGTTGATTTTAGTATAACTGAATATATAAAGTATATATAAACAGTTTTACCCTGTTTTAAATGTTTGTTGAATTTAACAAGCAAAGTGGCAGAAAATGTTTTTTGGTTATTACTAGGAAACCTAGCGACGTAAAGAAGCCAGTCCATGAGTGGTAATTTGACCTTCCCACGTGGTAGACAGCAGCACCAAACAGACTCTATATTCAAAAACAATAAGCAAAAAGTGCAATGTTCAGCGTTACCCAGGCGATGGCCATTTCCCCGGTCTCCCCTAGATCGATTTCCCAAATGGTTAAAACCATAAAACATAATTTTGGAAATTCGCTCAACTTACGTGAGCGGTCCGGCTGCGTGAACGAATTATTTGTTTGTCTAAACTATCCTTCTTAGTTTGTGTTCAAACCTTTTTTATACAAAACGACATTCAGCTTAGGTAGGGCGTTCTATACCCCTCCAAACGGATAATTGTACAAGAAAAAACCCCCCCATAAAATATAGCTTGTTCCATAGGAAATTTGAAAGTTGTTCACCCTTATTGATTGGACAATGGCGGAAACTTGCAAACATTTTCACTACATATTTTCCAATGTCTTAAAAATTAATTCGACCACGCAGATGACAGCTGCCGTGAGTTGAGCGAATTCCCAAAATTAAGTTTATAATTTTTGGGTTTTCACCAATTGGGAAATTTATCTAAACACGAAGACGATGAATAGCTGCCTGCGTGTACGAATACATAAGTAAGTACATAAATACATAAGTAGAATTTGTTGGCACCTCAGCATCCAACCCCGGCTCACACGATGCTTCGTTCCGCTCGCATCGGAAAGACTATCATCTTAGCGAGTTTGCGCCTCGACCAACTAAGATTTTTAGCGAATTTACGTAGGAAATAAACGGTACCAGGAACTGGCACATACTTTCTCACAAACATATTTAAATTGTTAAACAGATTCACTGTGACTTCCAATTGTAGGGTGGGGTAGGAGAGGTGATTTTTTATTAAAGTAGGAGATTAACTAATACATATTATTATTATTATTATCTAGAGAGAAAACTATTACATCGATTTCGAACAAATTTGCACCAAACACGTCAATTAGGCCTGTATAGATGCACAAAAAAGGTTTTGAAAAATTTTGAAAAACAACCACTATGGCCAAAAAACCCCAAAATCAGTTGTTATTATTATTATTAGCAAAACGAGAACTTTTAGAAAGATGAGGTTTTTTGCATATGGTAGGGAACATTAAAGACTACAAATAAGTCAAATTTTATTAAAATCGTTAGAGCAGTTTTTTTATAAAAAAATAATAACTGATTTTTTGGGGGGTTTTTTGCCAAAAATGGGGTTTTTAAAAAAAATTCAAACCCGCTTAACGTGCATCTATACAGGAATACTTGACATGTATGGTGCAAATTTGTTTGAAATCGATCGAATAGTTTTCGCTCTAGCTTTGTATACATACATACATACATACATACATACAGACAGACATTTTGTAAAAACCAATTTTTTAGACTCAGGGGGTTCCAAAACAGATATTTCCTCAAAAATCTCAACATCAATTTTTTTTGCGATCACTATACTTTCTCTATACTATAGTATAGTGAGAAAGTAAAATGAGCTTTTGCAGTGGCCCTTAAGGTAAGACCCAAGGTCGGGAGCAGCAAATGAACACCGATCGTGGTCTCCAGAACACGTTTTGGGGTGTCATTAAAAATCTTATATATATGTGTTCGCACTCTAGCGACCGCATTTTAAGTCCGATTTGGTTCAAATTTGGTACACATTGGATCGGCCAATCGACCGATCCAATTGGGGTTAATTAATTACATTAATTAAAATAAATTCAGAGTCAAAATAACAAAAGATTAAAGCTAAAGGGTGTCAAAAAAGCCCAAAATTAAGATAAAAAAGTAGTTTCCAATGTGAAAATAGTATTTATTAATAATTTTGAAGAATTAACTAAAATTGTGTTAGTTAAATACGTGCAGACTATGACGTATGCTTTAGCGACAAAGTCAAGCAAAAACCTTGCAGGATCTGACAGGCATGGACTTGTCCGGTCTTGTCTAAATTTGGTTAGAAATGAATTAACATTGAAAGATAGGGGTTTGTAATTTTATTAAAAAAAGTTGTTATTATTAGATTTATGTTGAAAGGAGAGTTAAATAAGCAAGGAGTAATAAAAATAATTTTGTTATGATAATTTGTTAAGAAGTTATAGACAAAAATGTAAGCGTAAACAAATCGATTTTGCAGAATTTGAATAAAATCCAAAAACAAAGTAGAATCATTTGTAGAGTTAAAAAGGGTTAAGAAAATAAGGTAATAAAAAATATAAAGTTATAAAGTTTAATAGCTTAAAAATAAAGTGTAAAGTAATTCTTGGGCATAAAAAGGCCAATAACTCATAAAGTTAAAATGTAATTAAATCATAAAAAATAGCATTTAATAGAGCCAATAAAAGGGCATATTCAAGCCGAAGTTCAGTATAAATAAATAAATAGTTTTGTAAAAATAAAATAAATTAATAAAAAAATGTATTAATTCAAAATAAATACAAGGGAGATTAATAAAAGGGAAATATTGATAAAATAGGGTATATGTATGTGTAATAAATTGTAATGCCATGTGAGATATAAAAAGAGCTTAAAAGGGGGGGAATGAGACGCCGAAAACCAAACGAAGGCAATTAGAGTAACAACAAGCTGAATAGCTAGACAACCAAACAAGCTATCAAAAATCCAACACCAGATTAGAGCGTTTCAAGACCAACCGAAGAAGATACGAGCAAGAAAAAATGGAAAATTTCAAATTTACAGGAAATAAATTTCAAAATTTAAGCAAAACTAACGAAGTCTATAACTCAAGAAGGAAGAGGAGTAGAAACACCATTCGAATTCCAGAGAAACCAGAAAACGTCAACCAATCCATAGAAGTCAACAAAATCAAAATCCGACCACGCAAAAAGAAGTTCTAGAGTTTGGATGAAATCAAAGCCAAATTCGCAAATTGACAAGTTCATACAGGCACGCAAGGCCCAAGCTCCGAGGGGGAAGTGACGTCATCGGATCTACTACGCAGAGCAGAACAGTCCGCACATTGTGATTCAAAAAATAAAGATAATAATTAAATTAGGCCTAATCGATGGGAAATAAAGGCACTAAAATTCATCAAATAAATCAGGAAATATATTAAGACCAAAAAATATATTTCTAAAGCAAGAAATCAGAAATTCTTGTTACATAGAGGAAGATGCTGGTTTGACAAGTAAAAAGTCGAGAAGAGAAGCTTGCATCCCCTCTAACATCAGTTTAGCACGAAGCGCCAACGAGTAAACAGCTGACCGAGATCCGAGGGTACTTAGAGAAAGTCGTAGAGCGATCAGTTCGGTGTGCGTTCGTTCTAGCTCCGGCCTAAAGCTAAGTCGGGTCGTGATAATTTCGGGAGAAGAATATCCATATAAACGGCCTATCTTGCCAAAAGATACTACAATCAACTAGGAGAGGACAACTTTAATTAAGTCCATTAGAAGACAACTGTAAGCCGAAGAAACCATTCTGGGGACCAAGGAGAACAACTTTAAATCGCTGGAAATCGACAGGAGGAATTACGCGTCGAACTTCTTGTGTTCTGTAAGTGGCAAACGATAATTGTTACTTATAATTTTAAATAAATCCCTTTTTGCAAAGTAATATATAAATTAAATTAAATAAATAAATTCAAGTAAATTCTGGGGAAATTGAATAAAGTAAACTCGTTTAGTAAATTTCATTACTCACAATGGCAAATCGTCGTATGTAAATAATATAATCATTAATATACAAATTTTAATTAATAAATTAATTAATCACTTTGCTACTTTTCAATATATGTAAATATAAGCTAAATATTAATCAATTTAATTGTGTTTTTGAAAAAATAATTTGTTGTTTCAAAGTTAATGGATTTATGTTAATTAATAAATCGTTTTTGTGTTTTCAATAGAAAATTTTGAATATATAATTTACAAATCAAATCAAAATAATCCTAAAACCATTCAGTGCTCTAGTGTAATTAAGTCAGCAGGTGAGTTATTCACGGATCACTACAAATTTAACTCCAAAGGGAACGATCCCGAAAAAGAGTCTAGAATTGAGCTAGTGTACTACACAAAAGACGAAAAAGGTCTAATTAATTTAAATTTTAAAATTTAAAAATAGGAAACAAAAAGTTTTCCTTTTCTTGCCCTCGCCAAACCTCTCAAATTGTTCTAACGGGGTAGTACAACAGAACAACATCAAATAAGGCCTGAAAACACTTGGGTGTTATTTGATGAGGGAAAGTGTTAAAGTTAACAACAAAAAGGTTGTGTTTATTGAATAAATTAAAGGGTAGGGAGGTTTGCGCGTGGCAACATGTTGGTTGTCTTTGTCGCTCGGACGAGTTCATTAGCAAAAAATCCAACAATCGGAAGCACATTTTTGACCAGAAGTAACTATTTTTTGAGTTTTTTCTGTAAATGTAGGATGTTATTCTGTACATTTTGTTTTTTTACGCGACCTTATAGCTCGCTTGGTTCCCCCAAAATCGATCAAAACGTAAAATACCATAGAAGTACCCGGTTCAAAGCCATGTGGTGGATTCTACCGTGTGGTTGGCATGCAATGTTTTGCGTGTTGAAGATACTCCCAATATTGGGTTTGGCGTGCGAAGCACGCAATGCTTTGTATATTGAAAATACTCCCAATATGTATAATGGTGTCCGAAGCACGCAATGTTTTGTGTGTTGAAGATACTCCCATTGATATTCTAAGTCTGAGATTGGGCAAAAGAAGCCAATATTATAGATTGTTTCATTTTAAAAATAAAAAATGCAAATCGATAAATATTTCACACTTAAATGTTTTACAACAAAATAAATCAAGAAATGAGGAAGCACAATGTTTATTTTTTAACACAACTTTCGAAATGAGGAAGCACAATGTCCATTTCAGAAGTATTACTAATTTAACTATACATTGTATTAACATTAACAGATTAAGCCGCATGATGTACACCTGAAAATGTTACTGAACTCAAATCATTTTTAGGTTTTGTGACATATTACAGTAGATTTATCAAGAACATGTCTAGTTTGTTAGTACCAATGTACAAACTGCTGCGTAAAGATGTGAAATATGAATGGAATAAAGAATGTAATAATAGTTTTCAAGAAATCAAGAGAGAGATTGTTTCAGATAAATTTTTAGTTCATTTCGATCCTGCAAAACCACTTATTTTAACTACGGATGCATCATCCTATTGGAGCCGTACTATCTCATAGTTTTCTAGATGGATCTGAAAGGCCTATATGTTTTATTTCTAGAAGTTTGTGAATATCTGAAACCAAATATAGTCAGTCAAATTGATAAAGAGGCGTTGACAATTTATTGGGGAGTGAAGAAGTTTTTAAACTATTTATATATGAACAAATTTATTCTGATAACAGATCATAAACCACTGCAACAAATATTTCCACCTCATGCTAGCACACCTTCAATTAGTGCTACTAGACTATTACACTTTGCTCTTTTCTTACAATGTTTTGACTACACTAGTAAGTACAGAAAAACTGAAGAACATTCTATTGCTCAAGGTTTCCTACAGGAATTGACAATGTTAGTAAAATTGATGAAGTAACTATTTTTCGTATTAATCAATTAAATATGATGCCTATAACAAAAGAAAAAATTTCAAAAGAAACTTTTTAAAAGATCCTGAAACTGCTAGAATATTACGTGAACTTCTAGGAACTTCAGACTGATTTAAATAAAAACCCTGAACCACAAAACAAGGAACAAAAACAATAACTAAACAACTAAATTTTAAGTTATGTTTAATACTTATGTTCTGTTACCCTTATGTACATTTCGATGACATGGTCATCATCCTCAGAGGGTTTTAACACTACTAAAGTATACAGACAATATTACAGAGCTATAAATACCCGCCCTCCCCCCACTACTTGTTTTGTGGTTTGGAGTTTTTATTTAAATCAGTGTGATTTTGTCGCCACAGTGCTCTTTTATTTGTTCTAGGAACTTGTTTAGGAAAATCTAAGGATATTCTTGATTATACAGTAGAACAAGGATGTATTACGAGAGGCATAAGAGTTTATATACCTAAGTGTTTCCAATCTGCAGTTCTTAAAGAACTTCATCAAGGACATCTTGGTGTAACAAAAATGAAATCCCTTGTAAGAAGCTATGTATATTGGCCGGGAATAGGCAAAGATATTGAGAACTCTGCTAAAAAGTGTATAAATTGTGTTGAAAGATCCAAGGTGCAAAAGAATGTTACAATTCATCCATGGGAGTTTCCCGACGGGCCATGGCAAAGACTTCATGTAGATTTTGCGGGCCTATTCAATAATGTCTATTTTTTAATAATAGTTGATTCATACACAAAATGGCTTGAAGTATACATAATGAGAAAAATCACATCCAAAGCAACCGTTGAAATGCTTCAAGATTGTTTTTCAAGATTTGGACTTCCTGTAACTTTAGTATCCGATAACAGAACTCAATTTATCTCTGAGTAATTTGAGACTTTCCTAAATGAAAACGGAATCAAGCATTTGAAGACTGCACCATATTTTCCTGCCTCAAATGGTCAAGCTGAGCGTTATGTTCAAACAGTTAAGGAAGCTCTTAAATCCGCTGTTACTGACCAAGGTACTATGCGTAGAAATTGAATAATTTTCTATTTCATTACAGAAAAGCAGCACAGCACATTCAACCAGTGGTGAAAGTCCAGGATTACTAATGTATCGGAGAAATTTAAGATCAAGACTTGATCTGATGCTGCCTAGTATAAAACATAAAGTTAAAGACACACAACAGAAGATTGTTGAGAAAGAAAACAAAAAGACTAATATAAGTTTTGATTTGGGTGAGACTACTTGTCAGAGTGTTTGATAAAGTAAATAAATGGCAGCAAGGAATTGTTGTAGAAAGATTGGGAAATGTTATGTATAAAGTAAATAGTAAAGGTTTAATATGTACAAGACATGCTAATCAAATGTTGCGTTGTGTTTAACTGAATTTTTAATACTGTTGGATCTGATATGGAAAGAAGTATCACATCAAATACTGAGAAAACAAGTGAAGATGAGTCATCTAGTCTCAAATATGTTGTTAATGAAAGACAGAACAATCTGTATGAAGAACAAAGTTAAACAGAAAAGGAAGATATCAAAGGAACTAAAAGACCAAGTTGTGACGCCAAGGCGAAGTACACGTTTTAAAAGGGCTCCAATACGATTTTCTTCATAGGGGAAGGGTGTTATATCTTTTAGTAGTTATGTTTTTACCTCTATGTATTTATTTTTTTAACACACATGTGATTTAATTGTTACATTATTAATACGGAAGTTGAAATAAAATAATGCAGAAATTGTGTTTCTTGCAAAAGAATTTATTCTGTTATTTAATGCAAACGATATAACAGTTTTGCAATAGTACTTAAAAATTATCCTTGCTTGTCAAAGCAACACATAGTGTAACTAATTTTGGAATTTATACTATGATCTGCATGAGTAATTATTTAATATTTCTGACATCAATTTTTCTAAATTTAGTTGTGAAATAGGATATCTTTGGCTATTGTTATCATTGATTAATAATATGGTATAATGATGGAATATTATAAAAACTTACACATCATTGTATAAAAAAGGTTTAATACTATTCCTATAATTTTTATAATGGGACTTTTAGGTTTTGTTACAATTCTACTGATACCGTACCTATATCTGGATATCTACCGCGCCGATTGTCGTGATGTGTGAAATGGAAGACATTTTTGTCATTATTATCAAAATATAATATTAGTATTATAATATGTTATTTTTATTTCATAGTTATGTTTATAAGGACACTTGTCGATTTTAGGTTACAACACTAACGATACCTATTTCTGGAGGTATACCGTGTCGATTTCGTTTGGTTTGATTTAAGTGAAAAACGTTTTTTAATTTTATTAAGAAGTTATGAAATGTATGCCTAACTTTTATTTCATGTTTATATTTACAAGGGCACTTTTGGGAGTATTTTGATTTTAGGTACAACCCTATTCATAATGGTAAGCCTGCCTATTTCCTGAGATTAATTTTGCCCTAAGTTTAAAACTCTGAAAAAGCTGACCTCGGGATGGGTTTTTACCTAGTTTAGATAGATATACAACCAAAAACTTTCACTAAAAAATTAATAAGGGTTGCAAAATATTAAGAGCAAAGAGTAATTTAATAGACTATGAGAACAAGTTATCAATGTTTTAAAGTGTGTAAGTACCACAGAGGGAATAAACCATCTAGGGTAACACATATATATACCCTAGACAGACATATATATATATATAATATATAGGCCTACCTAAACATAACCCTAAACTATTATCTACACTGGGTTTTTGTAAGTACCGTATTACAGATGATGGGTGAAATCAGCTGTTAAACGAATAGGTAGGCCTGTTTCTCCTTTAAATTTGTATAAACTAATATATGGATGATAAAAGGTTGTATTTATATATAGTTTATAATCCTAAGCAAATATTGTAACATATATTATAGTATTCATTAGTTCTATAACTCATATTTAAAAAAAATCAACTTCACAAGAAATTATAACGATATAAGTTGTAAACATAACCCCAAACTATAATCTACACTGGGTTTACAGATGATGGGTGAAACCAGCTGTTATATTATATGTAAATTACGTACACACGTATGTATGTACGCTCGCTTTTATAGGAGTGATTAGGCTTAGCCTACCATATTTTTTATGTTACCGAGTACTTTTCTTTAAAAAAGGGAGGACAAATCAAAAAACTGAGGACTGTTAAGTTAAATATGTAAAGTAGGTACCGTACTGTAGTTTCTTAACGAGTCCACACACAATTTCGTAAAAAAACATTAGTTTAAATGTAAAATAGAATAAGAGCCTTTTAGCTTTACTGTAATCTTTTTAATAGCTATTTTATCCTTTATTTTTAAATTTAATGTAAACTTTTTTTATAAAATATTTTTTGATATTAACTCATTTTATTTATATACGTAATAGGGACACATTTTATAAGGCCTCAGTTTTCTAATGCATTTTTTAATCCACCCTAACTTTACCAAAATAGACACACTTCATCTTACTGATGTTCAATAGTTTAGATTGATCAAAACCAATAATAATTTCGTCTACCAGACAGGAAATTTTTAGATAAAAGTATCATCATTAAAAGCATTAAATACTATATATATATAGGTATATAAATATTTATTAAATTGATTGTGTTTTCTATGTGTATAGTTGAGCCAGTAATTAATTTAAAAGCTCTGACAATTCTGTGTATTCTTGGTCTCAAATTGTACAACAGGTTGACAGACAATATAAAGGAAGTGCCTAGCATTAAAGCCTTTAAAAATAAACTTAAGGCCTTCTTAGTAAAGCGGGCATTTTACTCTGTGGAGGAGTACCTGGGGCTTTGAATGGATTGTATATGTAGTTGTTTGATTAATTTGAAATTGTTAATATAGTTATATATATCTTATTTTTATTACTTGTGTTGTATGTGTATTAATTTTTATTCTGTGAATATGTTTATCATGTGTAGATATGTGACAACTCAAATGTTCAATAAGAAATGTAACCAAATGAGGCTAATAAACCAAACCAAATTGACTCTTTGTAAAAAGGCTATGCTGTAAATAAAGCAAAGGAAAAAATATACAAAAAGTAATTTTTGCTCTGATCAGTAAAATGTCCACATATTCACCCAACATTGTAATGTAATTTAAGCTGACTGGGATGGTCCTATCTCAAAAATGTAAATCTTTTAGGAAGTTTTTTCCTTCCCAAAACTATGTAAGATGTAACCCAATTGTTTTGTAATATTGGGAGGAGGGCCACTGCCAAAATTATGCCCCAGGGCCTGGCTTGGCTCTCGGCGGCCCTGCTTACAATTTGTATATTATAGATTACGATGGCGTGGAGAGGCTCGTGGCTTGATGAATCTCAAGCGCCCACGAACCACCTAGGTACAGAAAATCAGTAGTTTGGCAAACAAATAATATTGTATAATTTTTATATGGATATAGACCATTAGTTTATTTTGTAGACTTATTTTTAAATTTACTATGGATTTGCACTGTTCCGCCGCAAATAAATACATTTTAATTTTACATTCAACACCAGCTTCCTGTAAGTCTCCATCAAATTATCTTTCTTAAGCTACCTGAGATCGTATATTTGTCTCTGTCTTTGAGATTTGCATTTTGTGGATTCCAAAATACACAAGGTTCACAATCGTATAGATCAATTAACTCCATGATAACTTCATTTGACCACTCCATTCAACACTTATACAAATAATAAACACTTAATAATGAACACTAAGTAAAAAAGTCCAGAAACCATTGACAAACGGCAACAATCCATTACAGATTGTCGGAACGGTTGCTCGAGCCGTATTGAGCTTTGTCATCCGTAGAGTCACAAGCCTTTGATGTCGGAAGGGTTCACCGACAATATACGGGAAAGGACGTGTCACCCTGAGTTTTTGCTTTCCCACAGCTTGAGTTCTGACAAACTTTAGACGAGGCTCGCCAAGTCACAGGCCGTGAGAACAAGGCTTTAAAGTTGTGATGTCAACAGAATTGTGCTACTCTATTGTGCATGACAAGTCAGTGTTAGTAGCGCTAACAGCCATTGAGAGTATAACGTTTTTGGAATTTACAACGTTCTGTTTTTACCGACTCTCTCTTCTTCATGCAGTTCCCCTTTCTCCCGCTAAGCGGCGACTCCGTACAGAAACCGACAGTTAGTAAGTCAAAGCCTTATCTGAGATCTGATCAGCTGTTTTATGTCTCGTGAGTTGAGTTTAACCTAGTCATGCAAGCTTCTAGAATAGTCGCCATTACTCCGATATGAACTCCACTCTTGGACGCCACAAAATATCTAGTCATGTCGTTATTTTTCCTCAAATAATTTAGTCGCGAGTTTAACGACAGTGCATCATTAATTAACATGGCTTTGTTCTAAGTCCTATTCTTCCAAATACCAGGTATGTGCATTTTTTTTTAACTTCACCAAATGGATGTGTTTTTACTGTCACCCATTTAACATTGGCTTTGTAATAAGCCTCATTTGTAAGTTGCAACTATGTGAATTTAAGCCTTCTATAATTTTGTAATTAATATTTCAAACTCTAAGGTATAACTAAATCTTGTGTAATTCATTTTTCCTTTCTAAAAACTTTCAGTACAGCCTAAACATTAAATCTTATGTAACTAGCCTATTTTTTTACTAAAGCCTAGCTTAAACAGTTTATATTATTCTGTACAAATTTAAAGCTGTGTAACCTATAACAATTATGGACCTTTAAAAAGAACTATAATTTAAATAATTATATCTCCGATATATTTTGTTTTATAACCTAAGAACATTTTAAAGTTTACCATGTGGTCTACAGACATGTAGCAACAGTTAAAGTAACATGACAAGTTAACTTTGGTTAAGTCTTGTAGTAATAATTAACATCTTTATTTCAAAATACCTGCTTGTCACCTTGTATCAAAGACTATTATAAAGGCCAACTTTTAACCTAAAAGCTTTTCACTATGCTTGGTTTTAAAGCCTACTTTGATTCTAAAAAGATGTTATTTTGTTTTAATGCAGTATTCACTGGTTCAAGAACCACTCATGTTCTGCTCCTAATTGGAAGTACCACATAGTTTCTGCTGTTAAAGCCAACTACCACAACATGCAACTCTAATAACTATTTTCTGCGACAGTGTTTTTGTTTTAATTATCTATGAACTAAAAATCTAATATTTTCTAAAAATCTGCAGTGAACTTTATAAGAAACTTTGAATAGGCTATGTACTTTTATGTTCTTTGTAACAAATGAATAATTCTTAATATATGTTTTTTATATTTAATAAAATTGGGAGGAGCAGCTATAGCAATTTTAGGACCTTAGCCCTCAAGGGGCTCTATTAGAAAATTATATATACTTTTTTTACAGAGAGACGTCTCACAATTTCTTTATTTTTATTTATTTAATTATACTTAGCTTTACAGTTGGCCAACAACATAAATGTTAATTATTAAACAAATCCATGGTACTAGATGTTAAATTTTGTATTTTGTGTAATTAAATTTGTATAAACCTTGTAATCATTACTAATGGGGAGGGTTTTTGACTTTTATTTTGGGGAGGGAACTTCAAATTCAATTTAAAATATATATGTTTTTTGTAATCCGACCTTTTTCTTTTTTTGTACTTTAAGGGCATATAAAATATTTCTTTTCATAATTAAGGGCACATAAATCTTTTTTTATTATTAATTTTGGTTAATAAACCTAAATTGAACCTAGTTTTTTGGTTTATTGACTTAACCTCAATGTATCTTATGATTTGTAAGTGATCAGCTGAGACATTTCTACTGTTTGGTGATTTTTTGACTTTAAAGGTAAATCTTTGAACATGTCCAATCTATGTGGCCCAGTATAGCTTCCGTTTCTATTAATTCGTTTTTGTAAGATTGGTACATGTTTTCTTGTAGCAGATTGCGTGGTTACCTTCCATTAAAAATTTGTTTAGCTGGTCAATTCTCAGATAGGCCTAACTTAAAAATAGCTTTTTGGTCACACTCTGTGACTTCTGTTTAACTTGCTTAAAATTTTGTTTGGGAATAACTCGATGGTGTTTGTTTCTTGAGTGCTGCCAATATATTCTTCATTCGTCGCACCTTTCTCACACAACAACATTTTTCATAAACCTATCTTTTTTTTGATGAAACTTTAAAATTTTCTTTTTCATTATTTTTTTACAATTTAAGATATATCCAGAGACAAATAAAATACAAAAAACTACAAAATCCAAAAAAATAAATAAAATTTATAAAATCCAAAAATAGATAAAAACTTAACAAAAATTTAAAAAAAATTTACAAAATTTCTCTCTGTTTGTATCTGTCTTTAATATTTTTTTTATTTATATACACACAGCTTACTCTTTTCCAAATTATCACCTGGCTTTCTTTTTCATTTAATTTAAAAACATGTCTGACCTACAACAAATAGTAGATTATCTTAGGAAGCCAGAACTTTCTTTTGAAGTAATGGTGCGAGGAGGCGGTCTTGACACTGTAAGGACAATGCGGCCTAGTTTGCGAGGCCTACTTCAGGCAGGTTCTGAGCCTTGTGCAAATAAAATTACAGCTGATAATATTGAGGAGCAGTTAGACCTGGCTCAGGACTCTCTTGATGATTTACAAGATAAATTTGCAGATTTAAATCCTAGTCAAAATCTAGAGTTAGCTAGATTCAATACAAGGCTAGAGCTGTTTGAAGCTAGGTTAAGCTTATTAACAACTGGTTTAAATAATTTAAACTTAAATGACACTGAGCATAATGCAGAGTGTAACCGTATGTTAGCATCTTTTCAAATGCTTAAACTAAATTTTCAGTCGCTCTCTGCAGACAATTTGAATATTTCTGTAGTTTCTACGCAGTCCTCAGTGTCGAACCAAATCAACGTGGCCAAAGTTTCAACCATTCCTATTTTAAATTTACCATCGACCGAAGGAAATTTGCTAGAATCAGGCCCTGTATCTGCTCCCATTATTTTAGGTCAGGAGTACTCTACTCCTGAAATTGTCTATGGTAAACTCAGCCATCCGGCTGAAAAGATGATATCGACTTTGCCCATAACAGACGGTTTCAATTTAGAGAAACTCATTAAATTTATTAAAATCGCTTTAACTTTGTGCAAAATTTATCCCGACATTAGGAGAAATATTTTAAGTGTCCTTATGCCTTATGCAAAGGAACCATTAAGCTCGTGCTTAGGTAAACATACGACGTTTCGCGCCTTCCATAGAGAAGCCTTAAATAGTTTCATTCCTGCTAAACGTTGGAACACTTTGGAGCAGGATCTCTTCTTTAGACCTCAAGGTTTGGGAGAGACCCTGCACCATTTTGTCTCCAACATTAAGGAAGCAGCGCAGGTGCTTCTTGTAGACAAAAACGAATCTGAAATCACCCAGGTTATTGTAGATGCTCTCTCGCCAGAGGTTGTAAACTGTCTAGTTTTTGCAAAAAGGCCCGTTAACTTCAACGACTTGGACACCATCTGTGCCCAAGTCAATAATACTTTATACACTGACCAAGAAAGATTGTCAGCGGAGAAAAGTTTCTCTAGGTCGGAATCCGAGTTTAGACCCATAAGATCACCTGTCACCTGCTATAATTGTGGCCGAAGAGGTCATACTAGCCCACAGTGTAGGCAGTATCCAAATCGTAGAGCACAGAATCAACACAATTTTTGTTCTCATCCAAAAAACGATTCAAGAGGCGGAAATTAGTCGTTTTTCCAATCAAAGCTCCTACCGTAAGAAACGACTACAGTCATATTAAATTTTATCAACCTTTTTTTAAACCTACACTCTTAAATAAAACCATATCACGAAAGTCATCTTTTTTTAATAATTCTGTTCACTTTCAATCTAAACCAGGGGTAGTACACAATCACAATAGGTCCAATTAAATTCTAAACATGAGAGTAACCTCTCTACACCCACTAAAGCTCGTCACTTTTCAAATTTTAAACAGGGATTAGTTGCACCCTTTTACTTAAGGCCCACGTGCTTCTACTGTAAAACCACTGGTCACTATAACTGGGAGTGCCCTTCTTTCAGTCAGTGTAGAAATAAGATCAATAGTTTTTCTCCTTTATCCAATAACTCTCTTACCAGAAAAACGTATAAGTCTTTAAAATCCAAAGGTTTGAGCAACAAAATTCTACCTCTTGTTGAAGTCCATTTTAAAAATTTTAAGGCTAATGCTTTGTTAGACTCTGGCTCAGTCAGAAGCATCATGTCTTCTGACCTTTTTGAACACTTAAAATCCTTAAACGTTGTCAAAGAAATTCAAGAGGTAAAATCGGAGTGCCTCGCCGCAAACGGAGAAAAGCTAGGGATCAATTTAGCGTGTAAAGTTCATCTTAAAATACAGCACTGTAGCTGGAATTTTAAAATTTTAGTGGCACCTCAGCTGTCGTGTCCTCTCATCCTAGGGTCCGATTTCTTTCTTAAAAGTCGACTCATTTTAGATCTTTTCCAAGGCACCTTTACTTTTAAATTTTATAAGGCTAAACCCTTTCAGTTAGTAAATTTTCAAAAAAGGTCACCTCCTACAGTTACCTTATCCTCTACTACTCGGGTCACTGAAAACCCACTGAGTCACCTTGATGACAAATGTCAAAAGGAGATCTCAGGACTGATAGAAAATTTCCCTGATGTCCTTACTACTGAATTAGGACTCACCGACCTAATTAAATATGAAATAGTGCTGAAAGACAATATACCGGTGAAAAGCCAGCCCTATCAATTGGCCCCTCGGAAAATGCAATTTTTGAGGGAGCACATTAAAGACCTCGTTGAGAAAGGAGTAGTAGAGAAAAGCATCTCCAATTATTCTTCTCCAGCGTTTCTTGTTCAACATCCTGAAAAGAAACCCCGAATGGTCATCGATTTTCGAAAATTAAACCAACATATAATCGAAGCCGTACCCCTTCCTAATCTGCACCAGTGCTTCAATTGGTTTGTGGGAGCCAAGTTTTTCACTGTGTTTGACCTCAATTCAGCCTACCATCAGATTCCACTCACCGAGAGTTCTAAACATCTCACCAGTTTTTGTACCCCTTGGATGCTCTACCAGTTTACACGAGTCCCATTTGGACTCTGTACTGGTGCTCAAGTTCTAACCCGACTTCTAGACCAAGTTTTCTCAGACATCAAATTTAAATTCGTTTTCAATTACCTTGATGATTTAGTCATCTATTCTGAGACTTGGGATGAGCACATCAAACATCTGCGTAAAGTCCTGTCTCGCTTGCGAAGAGCGAAACTTACGGTTAATCCCGATAAGGTTTGTTTTGCAGTAAGAGAGATAAGTTTCCTTGGACATTTAGTTTCTGCTAGAGGCGTGCAAATTGACCCCGAAAGGACCAAGGCCATCAGAACTTTTAATAAACCCACCAATCCAAAAGCTGTGTCACGCTTTATTGGTATGGTCAATTTTTTTTCTAAGTTTATCCCAAACTTCGCTGAACACGCCGCTCCTCTGAATCTGCTCCGGCGGAAAGGACAAAAGTTCGTTTGGAACAATGAGCAAGACCTTGCTTTTGAATATCTGCGTAATGCCATTGCGCAACCTCCCGTACTTCGTATGGCTAATTTCGACAAACCTTTTGTCCTTCAAACGGACGCAAGTTCGTGCGCTTTAGGAGCAGTCCTACTCCAGGAAATTGACGGTTCACGTCAACCTATTGCCTATGCTTCCCGCACCTTAACACCTGCGGAAAGAAAAGCCTCTTCTGTGTATGAGTCAGAATGCCTGGCCGTAATCTTTGGAGTAGAGAAATTTAGACAGTACCTCGAGCATCGCGAGTTTCTCTTAGAAACAGATAATCAGGCCCTTTCATGGCTACTTGCCCGTCCCAGAAAATTAGGCAAAATGGGACGGTGGATAGCCAAATTAACATCATTAAAATTCCAAGTGGCACATATTAGGGGCACCAAAAATGTAATCGCAGATTCACTTTCTAGGATGTTTGAGCTAGAAAAGCAACCAGAACAACTGTCTCTTTCTGAGAACACCATAGTCTGCAATAGCCTTTTAACTAATTTCCCTTTAGCCTTCCAGGACATTAGCGCTCAACAGCGCGCTGATGACATCTTAAGTCCCATTATTTCAGATCTAGAAGCAGGTGCATCTTCTAGCCGATATTGTCTAAATAAAGGGACCCTTTGCCTTAAGAATCATAAAGGTATCCCTATCAAAGTTTGCGTACCCCGATCTTTAGTGGACCTAATCATTAATTATTATCACGATTCCCCAGTAGGAGGTCATTTAGGTATTTTCAATACCAAATTTAAAGTGAGTGAGTTTTTCTTCTGGCCTTCACTCGTAAACGATGTCACCCAGAAGGTTAGAAGTTGTGCAACATGTGCAGTGAGCAAGCCCGCTCAAAATAGCAAACTAGGCTATTTGTCATCGATTGTCCCAACCCGTCCTATGGAGAAAATCCACATAGACTATGTTGGTAAACTACCACGAACAGCACAAGGCAACACCATGATACTGGTCGCTGTGGACCAGTTCTCTAAATTCACCTGGCTTTGCCCTGTCAGAGACGCCACCTCTTTCAACACCACCAAGGCCTTAAGCCAAAACATTTTCCAACATTTCGGTTTTCCTAAGATCTTGATCTCTGACAACGCCACCTGTTTCACATCACATTCGTTCCGCAACTACTGTTTCACTCGTGGTATCAAACACGCAACTCTGTCACCTTACCATCCCCAACCGAACAATGCAGAACGTCTGAACAGAAATCTTAAAGCCGCCTTAATTGCCTATCATTTCAACAGTCAAACTTCTTGGGACAAATCCTTATCATGGCTACAATTAGCCTTTAATTTCGCAACCCACGAGACCTTAAAAACTTCTCCCTTTAAAATCCTTTTTAACTTCATACCCAACACCCCGCTCAGCTTAACCTGGAATATCGACGATCTTCTTCCCAGGGACAATTCCAACCCTCATTTTGGTTTATTGACTTAACCTCAATGTATCTTATGATTTGTAAGTGATCAGCTGAGACATTTCTACTGTTTGGTGATTTTTTGACTTTAAAGGTAAGTCTTTGAACATGTCCAATCTATGTGGCCCAGTATAGCTTCCGTTTCTATTAATTCGTTTTTGTAAGATTGGTACAAGAGTAAAGCCAGATAGTGCTGCAATTCTTCAAATTTTATCATCGTTTTTTTCAAGTGCTAAATAATAATCAAAATCTAATTTATTTATGCAAAAACCGCGGATCATTTGTTTAATAACCGCAAACATATTATAGCCGCAAACATTTTTTCGGACGAGGTTAATAAAATCAGACTGTCCACGGTAAATGAGGACGTCTGGTTAAGCCTAATATAATGCCCAAATATTATGCTATGTCAAGTAACATTCATACATTATACTGCTATTTATTTCTGCAAAATTAAATGTAATTCCCGGTTGACAAAGCCAGTAGAAATGTAAACATGAGCGGAAACTCTAAGGTAAGTAAAGTAGTCACTTTGTAATAATACAGGTCTGAAGCAATTAAAGTAAGAAATAAAGCATTAGTTTTGCATTAATGTTATGTACAAAGGTAAGATTAGTTTAGAGGCTATTTTAAAGAGTTGTGTTATATAATAAAGGCGTATGTATATTCTAATCAATATGTTGTATGGACGGATGTCTTTGTATTTTGTGACCAAATAGTCTGAAATTAATTCTACTCAAACTGATTTAACATTTGGTTGATCCTCTTTCAAATCACACCCCCTTCCTTTAAATATGTTAGAAATTGAAAAAATAAACAGAATATGAATGTAAAAAAAATATCAAACATGGACGACCTTGAACCAAATCTAATATACACTCGAAAAATGTATCATCATAAAAAAACATATATTAGAGGAAAGACTGAGTTAAAAACAATAAATATTTAACCAACTCCATGGTTTATCAGTATAGGCTTATATTTATACTAGGTCTAGCATGATGTGTAGTAGGACTCGGAGTTAATTTGAGTGGTGGGGGATCAGAAAGGCTCAGTCTGTTGCCACGCTCTGAACATAATACTTCGGTCTGGAAGCCCTTGTACGGGATTCCAATAAAAATATTGCCTGTGCTTGCCTGAGTCACATCCCTTCATCTCCAGCGTCCACACATGCTTAGATTCTTCCCTTCTGCCAGTGCATCTGAGAGCTCATGCTGACGAATTATAATTCAGTTTATCTTTACTCAGTCTGTGCACAAACCTCCATAATTTATGAAAAATTACCACTTTAACGACAATATAAGATATTGGAACTGTGGGATTCTTCATATTGTCACTCTGATTGCAACATTGATAATGAGATGTTTCCCACTTTTATATTTTCAAAATACTTAAACAACATACTTAATCTTACTCTGAAAAACAATATGGTTAGGTTACCATTAAGGTTTTAAATACTTAAAACAAATTTGATAAAAAGCAAAGAATTCCAGAGAGACGAAGCTGTGTGCTTAGTAATCTGCATATTATAATTATTTTATTTGTAAATATTATTATTAAAAAATATTACATTACAAAAATCACAACTGTCTTGAAACTTCTTTATAGTAAAGGACTAAATATTTTAACTAAAATGTATAACTATATATTGTAATATTAATTTATGAGGTATTCTGTTACTTTAAAGTTGTCATTGTATAGCCAATGCTAGTTGTCACATTAGATGCAGACAAGGAGGTGTAGCAGGTGATTGTAACAAGTACAGGCAACATAATATTTCTATACACAATTACAATCTGGTTTTATTTAAAACTGAGAGAACAAGCAGTTGATTGTCATCAGAAACTCCTTAAAAACTAATATTTACAAAATACAAAGTAACTTAACACTAATTATTACATTGTAACGTTCCCTGTCACTAGTCACATCAGAGTTAGGCCATTGAAAGCAGTGACAGTTTTTACATAATGCATATTATAACATTTACACTACAAACTTATATGGAATTAAAACATTTCAACTCACAGGTTGCTAATTGTTCTAATAGCTTTGTAAAGCACATCAACATTAAACAATACATAAATACATCATGTTAGATATTTAAACTAAAGATGATTAAAGGTGCTCTTTGACATTTCAAACTTTCCACTGATTTAACAACACTTCCCCTGCCCAACATGTGTTGACTATTCAGTGCAATTCCCCAGGTAATATATCGACTAAATTTTAAAATTAAACCTAGTTTTGCCAGACTTTACAATGTCTACTGCTTCACCTTGAAGTAAACACATCTCAACTTATCCAGTTAATGCAGCCTTAGTCACTTTGGCCATCATCTCTGCAAAGGTCTTTCAATAAAAATAAACCAAATTGGGTTCAATTTCCCTTTCCAGATCTTCAACAGGACTAATTCTGGCATTTCCAACTATTTACTGTAAGTTTGAATATGAATAATTCTCCATAAGGTTTACTGAAACAGACAATTTTATAAATTATTATTTTTGAAAACAAGAGCCCATACTGTTTCCATTTCTTGAGTTCTTTGCTAAATTATTTATTTTAATTTTATAATATTAGTTAAAAAATGTCTGGTGCCTCTCCCCTTTTTTATAACGTTGACTTTATAGGCTTACAAATAACACATGATGTTTATGTCTTTAAAAATACTATAAATTTGGTTCGTTTTCAACTCTATGAGAACTTGAAAGCTAATTCATTGGCACTTTTCTGATAATTTAAAATCTCAATATATAAACAGCTTTATCCTGACTGGCTGATATAGAATCAATGTAGAGCAAAAACTATTTAGATAGAAATACAAAACTTTGTAGTGTATTCTTATGAGGTCATAAATGCACACTACGAAAGCAATTTACAAAGTCTTGATTTTATAGTGTAAAAATGGTGAATATGCAGGTGTTTACTTCAAGTCCTATAACAGATAAAACAGCTGATTCATATCAAAACCTTAGCAACACATGTTTGTTGAATGTATTTACATTCATTACCATAGCAAGAAACTTTAGAATCAGTTTGTTATTCTTCAAAACCATCACCTTTTTTAGTTTAGGTAACAAAATAAAAATAAACACAATAAAAAATCTACGAAAAAGGCTTACTGTATTATAACTCAAATATCAGTTATTACATATTATACATAAAACAGCTAGTTTGGATCAAAGCACCCCAACACTTTAACTCGAGCCACCTCTGTCAAAATCTTTATTTAATGTTTGAGGCGTAACATCGACTTTTTGGATGTCGTACATTATGTTAATGAAAGAATAAAATTCACTGATGAAATCCACTATTGTCATTTCAGTGAATATGTCAGATTATACAATACTGTAATCTGTTTCCATTTCCTTCGCCACTGGTCGCCACGAAGGTTGGTGAGTCCCTAGTATGTAATAAATTCCTTTTTTATATTCATGTAAGAGTCTCACTGGCACTTATGGTAGGTTGCTTCCAAGTATCAAAGCAAATAACAACTTAAAGGTTAATGTAATCTGTTTCCATTTCCTTCGCTGCTGGTCACCACGAAGGTTGGTGAGTCCATAGTATGTAATAAATTCCTTTTTTATATTCATGTAAGAGTCTCACTTGCACTTATGGTAGGTTGCTTCCAAGTATCAAAGCAAATAACAACTTAAAGGTTAATGTAATCTGTTTCCATTTCCTTCGCCGCTAGTCGTCACAGAGGTTGGTGAGCTAGGCAGAGTCCCTAGTATGTAATAAATTCCTTTTTTATATTCATGTAAGAGTCTCATTTGCACTTATAGTAGGTTGCTTCCAAGTATCAAAGCAAATAACAACTTAAAGGTCAATGTAATTTGTTT
>JAGFPH010010339.1:1201-11866 GCA_018207615.1 Philaenus spumarius | reverse complement strand
GACAGTTAAAGAGTTGTAGCTCGTCGCGGTAACGTTTTTGGGCCAACTTATTGAAAATTTAGTGTGGGGTATCGTTTTATATGTTTTTGGGTACGAGAAACCTGATTTTGACAATTAAAAAGTCGTAGCTCGTCGCGGACCAGTTTTTGGGCCAAATTTGAAAATTCATTGTGTTTATATGGTTTTTGGTATGGAAAACCCGATTTTGACAGTTTAAGAGTCGTAGCTCGTCACGGTCACGTTTTTGGGCCAACATTTTGAAAATTCATTGTGGGGTATCGTTTTATATGATTTTGGGTACGAGAAATCCGATTTTGACAGTTAAAGAGTCGTAGCTCGTCGCGGTAACATTTTTGGGCCAACATATTGCAAATTTAGTGTGGGGTATCGTTTTATATGTTTTTGGGTACGAGAAACCCGATTTTGACAACTAAAAAGTCGTAGCTTGTCGTGGACACGTTTTTGGGCCAAATTTGAAAATTCATTGTGGGGTATCGTTTTATATGGTTTTTGGTATGGGAAACCCGATTTTGACAGTTAAAGAGTCGTAGCTCGTTGCGGTCACGTTTTTGGGCCAACATTTTGAAAATTCATTGTGGGGTATCGTTTTACATGTTTTTTGGTACGGGAAACCCGATTTTGACAGTTAAAGAGTTGTAGCTCCTTGCGGTCACGTTTTTGGGCCAAAATTTTGAAAATTCATTGTGGGGTATCGTTCTATATGTTTTTTGGTACGGGAAACCCGATTTTGACAGTTTAAGAGTCGTAGCTCGTCATGGTCACGTTTTTGGGCCAACATTTTGAAAATTCAGTGTGGGGTATCGTTTTATATGTTTTTGGGTACGAGAAATCCGATTTTGACAATTAAAAAGTCGTAGCTCGTCGCGGACACGTTTTTGGGCAAAATTTGAAAATTCATTGTGGGGTATCGTTTTATATGGTTTTTGGTATGGGAAACCCGATTTTGACAGTTAAAGAGTCGTAGCTCGTTGCGGTCACGTTTTTGGGCCAAAATTTTGAAAATTCATTGTGGGGTATCGTTTTATTTGTTTTTGGATACGGGAAATCCGATTTTGACAGTTAAAGAGTCGTAGCTCGTTGCGGTCACGTTTTTGGGCCAAAATTTTGAAAATCCATTGTGAGGTATAGTTTTATTTGTTTTTGGATACGGGAAATCCGATTTTGACAGTTAAAGAGTCGTAGCTCGTTACGGTCACGTTTTTGGGCCAACATTTTGAAAATTCAGTGTGGGGTATCTTTTTATATGTTTTTGGGTACGAGAAACCCGATTTTGACAGTTTAACACGTTCACTGCTAAAATTAAGCCCATTATGAACCCCATATGCTAAACATTTTTTTTTCTTTAAACCTTACATTGAGGTCTTTTTTATTGAATTTAGATGTTATTTGTTGGTTTCCATCTTCAAAACCACTTTTTTTTATTTTTTATTTCGGAGGTACCGGTACTCTCTGCGCACACCGCGCCCGGCTCCACCCGACGCACACTTACAAAACGTTATGTTTGTGGACACTTTTCTTTAATATCACAAAAAAACTATTATAAATAATTAAGAATATATATTTTCACAAATTTACAACCCTACTATCCGACCATAATCATCATTTATTGACCTCTGTGGTAATTGTCAAAACAACCAACTACACAAAGTCCCGGATGTTCTGGACATGTCATACACTCATACTGAGTGCTTTTTTTGCACCTCCAACATTTCTTTTGTGAGGTTCGATTTGAATTTGGTTTTAATTTTGTTATTTTAGTAATTGTATGGTCAGCAGATTGAAACAAAGGACTAATAAATAGAGGGGAGCGCGAACTTAAAAATACGCGCAGAAAAAGAGCTGTAAAAATCAGGCGGAATGGCGAACTTAAGACTACACACAATTTATACTCCCCAGTTAGTTGCCGAACAAACAAACTTAACATCAACTTGCTTCTTGCAGTGTCAAGGACACACCAAACTGAAAAGCATTGACAATACGGCGGGGGTACCGGTACTCCGTGCTCATGCGAATAGACACCGCTGGACGTACCGGTACCCCCGCCGCAGTGAACGTGTTAAGAGTCGTGGCTTGTCGCGGTCACGTTTTTGGGCCAAAATTTTGAAAATTCATTGTGAGGTATAGTTTTATTTGTTTTTGGATACGGGAAAACCGATTTTGACAGTTAAAAAGTCGAAGAGCGTTGGCGGTCACGTTTTTGAAATACCTGAAATAATTTGAAAAAAACATTGTATTTGAGATAATACATTTTGTTTTATGTAATAAAAGTTGTTATCTTTTGACATGAAGACTATATAGTGTATGCAATTGTTTTATAAGCAATCTATATTTAAGTTTTTCTTCATTTTACTAAATCTTGTACTTTTGTTTAATGTCTCTTAAAAGGTTATAACCATATGCCCTGATTAAGATATTACATTGTTACATTATTAATATACATTCATGTTTTCTTCCATGTCCTTTTGTTTTTATTTTCTACAGTCCTATGTTTTAATTGTTATTTTGTGTTCTCTTTAATTGTTGTGAAAATTATTTGGGTTCTCATTTATCTGTTAATTTTTGGTTTTATTCATTTAAACAGTTACAACATTTAATCAGAGACAGTGACAATTTAAATACATTTTTTCTTGATAAATTTACACTTTGGGTTTAGCCTTCCAAACGTAAGTTATTCATCTACAAGGCATTAACTGTAGGTTGTGAAATATGGTTTTTGTTATTGCAGTTTTAACATAAGATTTTTGAAAGCAGTTGGTATTTCAACTTATTCAGTTGTTAAATTATAGTTGTTTTTGCCAACTCAATTGTTTAAACAAACTTATCTGAGATTGACATTGTGAGAATCACATTGTGTTTGAGATTTTTTCAATCCTTAAAGTAGGACAATTTATTATTCTTTTAATAACATTGGCAAATATTGTACCGTTCTATTTTTTTTACATATGAACCTATACAACTATTATATTTCATATTTTGTGATTCTAATTTTGGACCTGGAAATGTTGGGAAATTAACCTGGAAAACCTGGAATTATTCATGAATTTTTTTTTAATGGTTCAGTGGACACCCTGTTATTATATTATTCAGGTCGTCATATACACACTAAAACACAAACACAATAAAAACAAAAATACACAACACATAATAATTTTTTGTGCGACACGGATTAAGTCGGTTGGTGTACTCCATCTCGTCGTCTACGATACACTAAACTAAGCAGTCTATATGTAAGGTGGTCATTGACCAGACCTATCTTGATAACCGAGGGCTGTATCGTATAGGTCGTTTGATTGAAAAGATAGCTGATCATTCAGTAACTTATATGGGTTATGTCTGAATTCTTTATAAATTTCTAATTCTTCTATGGCGTTCATTGATCTCCCCTTTACACAATAATGAAGAGGTGTCAAGTTATTGTCGAAATTCATGTGACTGTGGTTATAGTCTATTAAATGTTGAGCGTAATTTGACTTCATTTTACGCATGTTATTGTGCGGCAGGTGTTCTTTAAAGCGTTCTTTAAGCGCTCTGCCTGGCTGTCCAATATAAAAGCGGTCACAATCGTTACAGTTTATTCTGTATATACCTGACTTCCTTTCTGTTGGTGTCGACCGTTTATGACGCAATATTTTTTGAACATTGTTATTTGTTCGATACGTGATGTTAACTTTGTGTTTATTAAATGTATTTTTTAGCATCATAGGGACAATGTTAGAATATTCGATCGAGACAAATTTATTAATTTCCTTGTTTTTACGTGGCATGGATGTCCTTTTCATGTGTTTACGTAACAATTTGTCGATCATTGAACTTTGATAGCCGTTTCGCTGTGCTATATGCTTTATGGTGTTAAGTTCATCATGGAAGTCCTGTTTATTTAGTGGTATAGGGAGAAGACGGTGGATGAAGCTGTTGTAGGCAGACATTTTTTTAGACATGGGGGGGGGAGTGATATATTATTTACTTGATAATGAGACTACGGTCTCGAAACGCGTCGTAGTAAAACGAATCAAAGAAGTCACACGAGGAACTAACAAGCAGGTAATATACAGGTTATTTCCTGTATTTATTTTATTTTATGAAGTGACTTGGATACCAAAAATCATGAAACTCAACAAAAAAAAAAATAATAATAAACTATATGTTTGCTATGCATTTTCGGGAATTTTTTTTTAACCTTTATTTATCTCAGACAAATAGTTTACAGGCCTAACGAAGTAAGGTGAGGAGTTTCAAATTTATTTTCCATATTTATCATAGTGGCCGTTTATTTAAGGACCACAGGAGTGGATCTTGATCTTATTTTACGCTACTAAAGTTAGTTAAATTTACTTTCCGTGCACTTTATTGTTAGTTTAATCCCCTATGGGCTATCGCCTCAACGTTTCACACAAACAAAGCTACACACACACACACACACCAATACTTGTACAGCGTAGGATCCGAGCAAATGTGTAGTGTACATGCACTATTAACTTTTTTATGTTCCTTAATTTTATTTACAAATAATTATCACTTATGCTAAATAAATTATACTAAACATAATTGTTGCATTATTTTTCCAATTATATGCAAATTTATAACTAACACTGTACATGTACTGCGAGCAATCGCTGTTGTTATGTTACATACACAGTTACAAGTTCTGTAAACGTATAGGAAGAAAGTTTTTCCGCGCCATTCTGTTGTTGTCTTATCAGTATGTCAGACCGGAAATCAATTCATACATGCTCAACCCCGACCTTCATCAAGTCTTTCAGTTCGATTTTTTGCTCATCTGTCCCAGTAGTAAACTCTAAAATGGGTATAGCCTAATCTAATTTTCCCTACAAGTTTATATGTAAGTTATGGTCATTTACATTGTGAAATGCCAGCTTTTAAAATAGGAAGTAATCTTTTTTAATTGGGTTTGCCAGTTGTTCCAGTTTATATTTGTATTTGCATTTTATTTTCATAGTTGAAAATATTTTTTAAAAGGTTAATTTTAAGAGTGACAATACAAATCTAGTTTATAAAGAGTAATTACATTTGAATACAGAAGACATTTATTTGTTTTGTAGTGCTAGAAGGTAAACATTTATAATGCTCCTTATATGGTTTTTGCAATTGTAAATAATTTTAATACGTACATAATACTTATGAGCGGCAGATCCATTTAATAGCTAAGACATTGGAATTTTTAATGTTCGATAATGCGTAAGAATAGATTTTAAAATAAGAAACATTCAGATTTCATATGTACAGAAATAGCCAATTTTTAAATTTGAATGAGGTACACACTACACATTGCCACGGGGCTTAACGCTGTGCAGGTTGGAGCCGATTAGGTTAGTTTTAATAGGTCTACGACTCAATATTTATGCCTACGTATAAATATTGAGCATTCGTATGGCCGGAAATGAGATTAGCGCCCCAGAAACCCCCGATTACCGATTTTCACGGCTTTTCATCCATTTTTAGAGGTTTCAAAAAAATTATGCACTTTTAGAGATAGCCTACACTTTATTCACTTGTGATGCATTTCCGCTTTCTCCCAAAACTGGTCATATCTACACTTTTTTCCTGTTTTCTGAACACGTTGCAGAAAACTGCAACCAAATCCGGAACTGTAGGCAAATTTTATGAATTTTTTTTTAGTAGCCTACTTTGCCTGGTCTACATGTTTCCGTGTTTTCCATTTGGTTTGGGAACAGAAAACAATGTTTTTTGTTTGCTGAAACAAGTTAAATGTTTGTCATTTGTTTGCAAACTGTTCGAAAACATTTTGAAAACTTTCGGCAAACATCGGAGTACTTGTGTGGAAAGCTATGTCCCATTTTAATTATTTAACGACCCTTTAATGGTGAACATTATGTGCGTGTACTTTATGTGTTGTGTAGTGATTTGTGTAATGTGTTCAACGTTTTAAATATTCGTCTTCGACTATGACAGAGTTGTGTCGAAACTAGTCAGACCCAGCAGCAGTAGAGGGGAAATCAACAGGACCATTTGAAGGTTGGTAAATTAATTAAAAAATAATTAAAAAAAAAGTCATAAATCTACTCCGAAAACACTTAAGCTTCCTCAAAATGTATTATGGGTATTTCAGAGGAAACGCAAGTGACTGTTCATATTATAGACCAATTTATATAACAAAATAATACAATTAACTAGACAACAACATTACATTTTAAGAACATCTAAACTCTTTGAGTGATTAAATTTCATCAAATATTTTTCTTATCAGAAGGTTATTGACAATTTGTACAAAAACTGCATTACTATCGGTATATCATTGTTTAATTACCCCTAAATTGAGCTATTCTATTATAATTTGGGGCAACTTAAATTCTAATATCCAAAACCTATTTATTTTACGAAAACAGAAATCCATTCGAGCAGGAAAAAAGGCAAAATTATTCTTGCAAGACTATCTTTAAATAAAACTAATTATTAACCCTTACATCTATTTATATTTTATAATATATTTTGTTCCAAAAAATATTTTGAATATTTAAAAGAATACTTCAATATAAAAATTTTGAAGAATACAAATAAACTGGCCATACCAAATCACAAATCATCAAATAATAAAAGACATACCATTTAAAGTATGAAAACCTTTTTTAGCCATTTACCAACAAGTTCAAAAGGAAAGGGTTCAAGACATTGTTAAAAACTAAGACTTACTACAATTTAAAAGAGTTTTTGAGTGAAAGAAGAAGAGCTTGTCATCACTTCTATTATATAAGTGTTAGTTATTACTAGACTTACTTATTTTGTTTTTTATTTCCTGTTGTTCATGCTTTATGCAATTTAATTTGTCCAGCAATAAACAAATTATTACATGGCAGTTTTAATTTTAAAAGTTCCTAATTACTAATTTTCTATATAGGTTATTAAAAAAAAAGGAAGGGCATTATGAGTGAAGATATACAAGCAGGTTTCTTTGGAAATCAAAAAAGGAGTTTAAATTAAAGAAAAGCACACAGCTAAGTTCATTTAGCCATACAGAAATACTGTTTTCCCAGAAAATTATGAAAGATTTATAAGAAAATATAATTAAAAACACTTTTAAAAATTGATAGTTGCTTAAAATGTCATTTTATGTAGGTTTGACACCGGCAGCCGAATAGTCGAGATATACACCTGTTCGACTTGACAACACTGCCGGCAGCTAAATGTACCCATACCAAACATATATGGCAGCCAAAAGGGACCTATATACAAGCTGCACCGAATCGCCGCAATCTTGCTGCTGCCAAATAGCACCAATATTGAAAAATGATCTTAAAGGAGTCATAAATTAATAAAAATATAATATAGTGATCCGTAGAAGTTCACAATCAATTTAGCAAGTTAAAACATGGATATACTCTTCTCTAAAGGGTGGCAGCCAAATGGCTTACTTTTTGACGGCCGCCAAATAGATAGGTGTATTTATATATATATATATAAAACAATTTTTTGTATATGTTGAAAAAAACAAAAGTTTTTATGTTCCTACTACAAGACCGCAAACAATATTAGGCATATTTTGAAAAATTTACCAGGAATATATGCTTTAAAGAGCAATATAGTCAGCACTTGGAGGGTTAAACTTGTCCTGAGCTAACCTATTTTTCCCTTCAATTTGAATATTTAGTTTTTATTTTTAAAAACGTTAATTTTTCTATTTGAAATTTGGATAACTATGCATTATTTTCCCTTGCTTTTTTCTGTTAAACAACTTTACTTGTAGAACTTATTTTAATTTAAACTTGTTATTATAGTTATCCATTTTCTTAAATTTACTTAAATAAAACTTAATTTTTCTTAATTTTATTTTCTTTTGTCTTAACTACCTTTTATTTAATTTACAATGAATTTTAAATTTATTCAAAAATAAAATTACGTTTTTTATCGTCTTTTTTATTGGTTAATAACTCTCTACTGAGAGCTTTTTCCTAAAAACTTCATTAACATATTTCACTCCATTTTTAATTCTTTAAAACTTAACATTTTAGAAATACATTTTTTATTACATTTAATTTCCAATTGTTCTCTAGGCTTCATGTTAAGTTTGGCCTGCTGTAGGCTACTTTGCCCTTTGAAAGTTGTCTGTAATAGTTTTGCACTATCTTGTCTGAAAGACTTATAATATTTTTTACTAATAAACTGAAAAAATATCGAATTGAGCGGTTAGGCTTTCCTTAATCCGTCTCTACATGTTGACTGTCTATGTCGCTCGGATGAGTTCGTTAGCCAAAAAAAACCAACAACCGGAAGCACGTTTTTTGACCGGAAAAACTATTTTTTTAGATTTTTCCTACGAGAATGAACGTTTTTAGAGTTTTTTCTACATATATAAATGTAGGATGTTATTTTGCACATTTTGTTTGTTTACGCGGTATAGCTCGCTTGGTTCCCCCAACATCGATCAAAACGTAAAACACCATACCCCTGGTTCAAAGCCATGTGGTGGAATTTACCGCGGGGTTGACGTGCGAAGCACGCAATGCTTTGTGTATTAAAGATACTCCCAATATGCGGAATGGCGTCCAAAGCACGCAATGCTTTGTGTATTGAAAATGCGTCCAATATGCGGTATGGCTTGCAAAGCATTTTACAGTTATTCAGCACCGTCATAAGTGGACCCATTTCTAAAATTGTTTGTTGAAACCCTAAAACATAGGCCTCTAAACTTAATTTTGGAAATTTGCTCAACTCACGTCAGCGGTTCAGCTGCGTAGTCGAATTATTATTAAATTGGACTAGGTTAATTGTATTTGGACAACCATTTCGTATGCGGACACTCCATTTATTTTTGAATAACGTTTAAACACAGGTAATCATAGAATTGGCATAATTAACTGTAGCCTATATTTGGGCGTCTCATCAGATTTGTAGTTGACAGCCTCTGGTTAGGCTAGGTCTTCGTCTTCAGTATACAGTAAATGTATAGTTTCAATGACAGAGTTACAAATATACATTACATATGTTTCTCACTTTGTTGAAAAAATATGTCTGTTAATCCTAGTTTAGGAAGAATTTTAATCGTGTTTTCGCTTATTTTCTTTAGAATTTTATGTAGAGTTAAAAAAACTTAATTTGAAAATTTTAATTTGAAACTTGAAATAAAAAAAAGTTGCAGTACTGTGGAACAGCGCCAATAGGTGAGTCATTCGCTTCCTGCCAGCTGAGCAATAGGGTCGGGATTTTGAGTGGTCACCTGATATTCAGTCATGGTTTGACAGTATTCAATCTTTTAGTAGGAACATAAAAACTGGTGTTTTCAAAATAATAAATTGATATATATTTTTATACAGTTCTATTTAGAACTAAATTAGCAAACTTTTGTATATTTAAAAAAAATTACAAACAATTTTTACTACTTTTTATGTAGGCCTAACGTTGAACTTTTTCCTTCCGTTACTGAACATTTTTTGTTTCTTGGGCTAATAACTTTGTAAATTTTACATCAATCAATTTTTATTGGCATATATGAATTTTTTGAACCTTTATCTACAAAAAAGCTATGGGACACTTTTGGATTGGTTTATAATTAACTATATTTGGTGAATTTTTGAAAATATACTTGCACACACAACGAAATGGCTTGGCATTGCAAAAAATTAGTATGAACGGTTATAAGGGTTTTAATTAACATACATGAACTTGAGACATTTTTGAAATGAACAACAGATTGGTTGCACTGTTATATTAATTCAACTAATAGTCTGTAACTTTGTGGCAAAAAGTTTTCTTTTTTCCTAAAAATGAAAATATTTCATCACAATTATAACATTTTCTACATTTTGTATGAAACAACCCTTAGCCTACTTATTTATATTTGCCACAGTTTTTTCTAAAAAGTGAAATACTTTTTTTGTATAAATATTGTATTCAAGTAAGTAAAATTGTAAGGAAGAGCAGCAAATAATTTTTTGTTAGTAATGAATCTACAAGATAGACTTACCTTTGCATTACGACACGTGCAGAAAGACTTTGTTGTGGTTTTAGATCAGCTGCTCATATGAGAGTTGGATAGGTACGAATGTTGCCGAGTACAGTCGAAGTTATCCAAACCCAACAAATTCTGACCTAGGCCTCGTCCACTAGGTCGGAGGAGAGGCGCGATGCGGTAGACCTCCAACAGTTTTTAATTTATTCGAAAACAGCGCCGTGCCACGCTACCTCCCCTAATGGATGAAGCTTTTATGTTAGAATTTAAATACATTTTCCTTTTTCTTGGAATAATTACTCTTCTAATTTAACAATTTAAAAAATTAAATTAACAAGTTATTGCCAAATGTTTGCTCTAAATAATAAACCATATTAGGTTGTTCTAGCTCGTATAGTTTTTAAGTAATATGATTCTAAACAAAATTATTATTTTGTCATAAAGAAATTCTGTAGGATTCTGTAATGGTAGTAGCAAGTCTATTCTCCCGTAAGACCTGTACTGCACGGTGAACTTGGAATCGAGTGTAGTGGACGACCATCTTTACAAGTTAATGGACTACATCCGCCCTCTACCCTCTCTGTCGCACATACACAGCTTGGCGTGGACAGTAATCCATTATGGGTAACCCGACTGTTAGCCGGCGTACTAACTGAACAGTATTGGGAGTATTTTCAAAACACAATGCATTGCGTGCTACACACGCCATCCCCTGTATTGGG
>JAGFPH010010338.1:20442-40724 GCA_018207615.1 Philaenus spumarius | reverse complement strand
GAGTGCTTCGCTTTGCTCGCAGCGGAAAAACTAACTTTGCGAGTTTGCACCTCAACCTTGCTGCCTCGGAGAATGAAGTGCTTCGCTTTGCTCGCAGCGGAAAACCCCGCTTCGTGAGGTAAGTAGTAGCAGGTGCTTGGGAAAACCAAATGGGCTATACGGTCGTATAAAAAGACAAACTTTGCAGAATAATCTTTTATTTTAGATAACAGCCACAAATAGTTTCATTTTTGATGATCAATCTAAACAATTTTTCGTGTCAAAAAAAAAGTTCTTCCGGTTGTCATTTGAAAGACTTAGAAAACCAACGTGCGTGTCAAATTTGGACTAAATCTAACGTAACATACGAAATGTTTATTATTTTCGTAAATCATAAGCAGAAATGTAAAAACATTCAGGGATGGACGGAAAGCTTTTCCAAACGGTAGCATGGGTATTAAACTACAATCGAAAACCTACAAAACTAAAGTGCCTATCATTTTGTAAAAAAAAAATAAGTTTTAAAAAACGAAAAAAGGCTGTTTATTCCAAGTCCAATGCAACAAAGTGTACAATATAAAAATTGTGGAAAATGGGGAAACACATGAAAGGAAAATTAGCCCAATAAAACAAAACGTTTGTATTTATTGTAGAGGCCAACTTAGAGATGTCATTCAAGAGAAGAGGATACAAGGAATAATATTAATATTTATTTTCCTCCAATTGTTATCATACATAAATATGTATTATATATATTTATATACATTATACTGGTTGGTAAATTACCTACCCATCACTTCCAGTTTTAGGTGGTTAGTGTGAAAAAAACTAAACTAAATACAAAGTAATAAAAAACAAACAAATACAAAATAGTTAGTCTACATTTACTTCATTTTAACACAATGCGGTGGTATATCTTAGCAGGCATACATAATTAAGTCAGACAATGTATAGAAATTATTTTACAGCATAGTAAGGCTTTTGTAAAGTTTAAGCTTTTATTTTCCATTGATTTGACAAAACTGACCCAGTCAAGACATGTCGTGTCAGAAGGTATCGCGTGAATTTCATCCTTACACAAGATCCTTCCTTGACACTCCGTGCTTACAGCTTGACAGAGAAGTTCTAATCCGACAAAAAATGTAGGAAAGGTTTAAAGTGTAATCAAAAATAATTCATGCATTTATTGTACGGAAAGTAGGCCTACGGACAGTAAGTATTTCATTTAAAAGTGTAACTAAATAATTGTTTTGTGTATGCTGCGAAACCTTACGTTGTCACCATCATGAGCACATAAATAAATAAATATGAATATAAATGTAAATATAAAGACAAATATTACGGAAATGTATTACCAACTAAGAATAAAATAACTCGAACCACTGACGTGATTTGAGGGAATTTTCAAAAGTAGGTTTATATGTTTTAGGGTTTCAACCTATTATTTCGGAAATTAGTAGGTATACTCACGAAAGCGCTGTTTAGCTGCCTGCGTGTACTAAATATATTATGCCCGGTACACACGGCGTTGCAGCTGTGCTGCAGCCGCTTCAAAGCAGACAAAGTCTCTTTGGGCGTTTACAAATCGACCTTGCGGCCTCGGATTATGGACATCTTTACTTCGCTTTTAGCTTGCATCCCGGCCGTCGGTCTCGGGCCAGAAGATGCCTCGACTACTGGGCGTGGATTTTAACTGAGTAGTTTTATGGTATTTTACAGTTTTAGCTATTTTGAGTTAAACAGTCGGGTAATAAGGTCGTCTGAAATAAGAAAATTTGAAGAATATAAATAAACTAGAGAATGACCACTGCGTGCTTCGCACGTCAACCCCCGATAGAAATTTCTAAAAACATATGTTATGTTTTATTTATAATGCCTTTTATATACAGGGTGGGCCATAAGTCACTTGACAAAAATGCAATGCGATAGTAAGTATAATTTATTATAAAGTATAAGTTAAGTATAAATGTTTACAACTAAAATATTGAATTGTCCTACCCAATAACAAACACATACCTAAAGTAAATGTTCAAAGTGTCCTCCATTATTTTCTATACACATATATCATCTTTTAAACACAGAAGCGCATTATTATAGTGTCAGTGATGCCTTTGGTAGATAATTCTTCAAATACAGATTCAATAAGTTCTCTTAAATGTTGCAGATACCTTGGTTTCTCTGAATAAACTTTGTCTTTTACAATTCCCCAAATGTCTATTGGGGTGATATTGGGTGAACGCGCAGGTCATTCAGTTGTACCTCGTCTTCCTATCCATTCTGTAAAAGTCTCATTCAAGAAATCTCCTACATTGTTCCCGTAAAGAGGAGGTGCACCATCTTGCTGCAAAATTTATTTATCATGTAACATATCATGATAATTAACAGCATTGACCATGAGTTCAAAAAATAATGGTCCAATTAGTCCACCAGCAAAGATTCCAGCCCACACTCATACTCCAGGGGCATTTAATTCAGTCTGCATGACTAAATTTGAGTTTTCAGAACCCTAGTACATGCAATTATGTCTGTTCACTCTACCATTAAGTTTGAATGTTGCCTTATCGCTCCACAAAATGGATTTATAAAATGTATTGTCAGCTTCTTGTCACAGACCCAGTCATTTCAAACCTTTTATTTAAGTTATGAATGGCTTGTCGCGATAATGGTCTACTGTTTGGGAAATGCTGCACAAATGACTCTACTACATCTTCGTAATTATGATCATGTAACCACCACTGCTGAAGAATAAAAACACGTTCTCTTATTGGGAGCTTACTATTCATGATTAAGTTATTAAGTTAATTAATTACAAAACTTAATCAACTAAAATCACTTCTAACAAGGTGCTAACTTCAACATAACTCAAACATAACCTCAAACCAATACTATTCTTTTGTTGTAACAGCTGACAGGTTACAACTAGAGTCAAATTGATACTGAGTGACTGCTAGTGTCAAGTGACTTATGTCCCACCCCGTATATAACTCAATACAAAACCATTTTTGGGAATGGCAACTCTTAAATTAGTACTTTTTTCAATTATAAACTAATTTTGCTTGGTAACCGTTTGAGATAGAAATTAATGTTAAATACAAAAGTTGTAGAAAATTTAATTCCACACCAACGATTTTCCATCAAAGTTAAGATCCGATCTTTCGTTTTCCCGCTACAGCAATAAAATATAAAGCCATTACAAACCCGTTTTTGGGAATGACAACCCAAAACTACCCATAAACCTCAAAACTACCCCTAAAAATTTTAATATAAAAATGAAATTTCTTTAGTTTTCCTATTTACATCACAAAGTATACACATGCCAAATTTAATATCTCTAGTTTCATGGGAAGTGGGAGAATTAGTGATTATCAGTGAGTGAGTGAGTGCTTTGCCTTTTGTATGCAGAGATAACTAATGAGTTTGACCTGTGAGAAAGTAACTAGATAAAATAAAACCTGAACACAAAATCTCACAATAAATACGTTTACTAACCTCAAACGTGTTTCAACGCCAATGTCGCCATCCTCAGTGATGCAGTACCAAACAATAACTAACAATAATATATTTATTTGTATATATAAAACTCAAAAACAGTTTTATTCTAGTAAGAAAAACCTCAAACAAAATTTACTTCCTGTCAAAAACCTTGCTTCAGGTTGTCGGATTTTTTTCGGCCAACAAACTCGTCCAAGTGACTTAGAAAACCAACGCGTGTAGGCTACCATATTTGGACCAAATTGGACGTAAAAGGCCGTTAGAGGTTCGAACACATACATATACAGGAAGATGCACGAAGTTATCCCCACACTTATACAGCTCATTCTACTAGTAAAAATAATGAAAAAAGTACATATAAACATAGGTCCGAAAACGCTTCGTTTTCCAGATATCCGCCATTTTGTTTTTTGTACAAAATAATTCATATCTAGAGAACGGTTTAACTGATTGAGTTCAAACTTGGCACGAAGTTTAACCTAGCAATGATATATCTCAAGAAAAATAAACGATTAAATCCAATGATGCGTTTCAAAATGGCGGCTGTTTAAAAATTTCAAACCTTAATTACTCTAAAACCGTACATTTTAACGAAAAATGTCAAGATACCTTTTTTGTAGCCCTTTTGATTCCCTATCGGATGGTGTAACTGTCAAAACAATCGGATGAAGGATAATAGCTAAGTTAAAAGGTAATGACAACAAATGTCCATACAATATTGTAGTATTTACTGTGTTGGTATAGGATGCCGGGTTGAACAAACCAATTAGTACACATAACTTAACTTTTATCCTTCATCCGATTGTTTTGACAGTTACACCATCCTATAGGGAATCAAAAGGGATACAAAAAAGGTGTCTTGACATTTTTCAATAAAATGTACGGTTTTCGAGAAATTTAGGTTTGAAATTTTCAAACAGCCGCCATTTTGAAACGCAAGATTGGATTTAATCGTTTATGTTTCTTGATGTATATCATTGTCAGGTTAAACTTCATGCCAAGTTTGAACTCAATCAGTCAAACCGTTCTCTAGATATGAATTATTTTGTACAAAAAACAAAATGGCGGATATCTGGAAAACAAAGCGTTTTCGGACCTATGTTTATATGAACTTTTTTCATTATTTTACTAGTAGAATGAGCTGTATATGTACAGATAACTTCGTGAATCAACCTGTATATTTAAAATGACACAAAACGTGTTCTGGGGACCATGATCGGTGCTAATTGACATCTTCCGACCTTATGTCTCACCGTAAGCGTTACTGCAACAGCTCATTTTTTCCTGTGGAAATCCGCTAATAACTAATGACAGAAATAAAACGTTTTCAAATTTCCAAAATATATAAGTGTCATACTAATCCTAAAACTAAAGAAATTTTAATAGTAAAGAATTAAAAAAACCACCGTTCATCAAATTCTTTGTTTTATTTAAGCCAATTGTTAGAATATTTTTAAACGAGATGTTCAATTTTATTATGCAGTAATACCATAGAGATGGTTGTTTTTATCACTGATGTACACGGGGCTGACAGCTATACGTAAGAAAGTAAACTAACCTTTAATCCTAAACAACCTTATGATATTGTTGGTTTTATTATTAGCCTATTATTGGTTATACATATCGTGTTCTCAGTTCATCAATTTTGCTTTTCATGCCTTCACAGCATAGTCAGTAATTTAAAGAAAACCTAAAAAATCATGCTAATATTCTGTGAGGTAAATTTCACGGGAACGTAACACATTAGTTACGTGCAGGGATTTTATATTTTCCCTTTCTGTGACAGGTGTGAGTAAATACTGAATTATAAGGGCGAACTCTAGTCTTACCGTTGAATGCTTCGACGCCCACAGTTAGCATAGCACGAGCATATACTGCTCCTAAAAGCTAAAAGACAATTAAAATGTTTTTTTTTAATATACTAGCTTCCCTCACAAACCACATAGACGACTCTGGTGAAGCAAATGCAAAGCGATTATTGTGTACTCCAAAATACACGGAAATGACGTTTGATTAGGACAGGGGCTCTTGGATGGGGTAGCTGTGACCTTGATCCTGACGCATGCGCATTAGTGCCAAAGTTTTTGCGAGAATGACAGGAATTCTTATGTACAATAGAAAGATTGTTAGTTGGCTTTAGATTGTTTCTTTAGGAAGTCGTATACTATCATTGAAAATGTGCCTTTCTTTGGTTAGTTTATAATAAATTGATCCATTGAATCAGCTGTTTTAACCATGGGAAGCCTGGCTTTTTTTTGTGAACAGTGGCCGTAAAAAGTTTTATAACTAAAAAAAAATCACCGCAAGTTAGTCAGAAATCGGTTTGTTTGGTATCTTACTAATCAGAGTACAACTTTCAACACCGTAACCTTACAAACTTTGATGATGTTTTAGATTAATTAAATAATAATAAATAATAACATTAACAGACGGCTGTAGTGGCCGCCATCTTGAATATTGATCCAGTAATAGCAATGTTAAATTTAAAACTATTGATTTCATTTGATAATAATAATAATGAGTTTATTTCCCAAAATCTTTACATTTTACAAATAATAAAATAAAATAATCTCTAAGCAAACTCAGTTACATGGACTGTAGAGTTGCTAAAACACATACAATTATAATTACTAAAATGATACATAACCAATCAAACCAAGAACAATTATACAAAGATAATACACATTGTCACTCGACAAAAAACAAAAAAACCAGTAAACATTAAACAATTATGGCTGTGTACATAAAAACTAGCAATCAATAGTTATAATACTCGACTAACATTCGTCTGTATTTGTATGCTCTAATATGATAACTAAACAAACTATTCCAATTTCTACCATTCAAATATTCTTTATAATCTTTTATACTAAGTGTTTCTGAACCCAACCAGTAATTATAATCTCTTTAAATATTGGACACACACCAACATAATGGTATGTATCCTCTATTTCTAACCTGTTACACAGTGAACACAAATGAGACTCTTCGGGTCGATCAACCCTAAAATTTAAATTTAAAGCTTGCCCTCTTAACTTAAAAATTGTAGAAACAAAACAAGTACTACAACCGTCTGTCTTGTAATTCCTCTTTCCTAAATCAAAATCAAACTCTTTATACATACCATGATAAACAGAATTATAAGCTTTTTGCAATAATTTCTAAAATCAGACTAATACAATTCAACAGGTTTTCTGTAGCAGTCATTTCACCATTTTCTTCCAAGTATTGAAAAGAATCAAGGTTATGTTTTTTACAAAGTGTCTTGACATTGTTATACCAGAATATATTTGTATTAATAATTTCATTTGCAAGCAATTTTGGCAGCGTATGATCATTTAATTTCAACACTTTCTGTGTATACTTGAAACGTAATGAAATAGTATATAAAAACAATTGACTCTCTCCCATCTCAGAGTATATTATAAAATCAGGAGTATTTTTTGGTAACATAATAAGCAGCTTTTTAATAAAAAATGTATACAATTTTTCGACTATTTGAGATTGCATATAACCCCATACTTGCGCTGCATAACACAATACAGCCCTAAATACTGCTTTAAAAACCTAAATTTTTACAGACATTTTTATATTATTATTATTCAGTAACTTACTATTGTTATATTTATACCAAATTTAGCCGCCCCACATCTGTCTTGCATGTGTCTGCCCCAAGATAGCTTTGAACTTAACCATACACCTAAATATTTGTATTCTTTTATAATTTCTATACGCTCCCCTCAAATTTATACACCATTCCCCCCCACCATTCCCACCATTCCTACAAATCACAATTTTAAACTTACTTAAATTTAATTATAAGTTCCATAAATCACAGTAAATCTCTAGCCTGATTTCGTTTATTTATTATCATAATTTTGTTTAAAGGTCTCAATTTAAGCAAAATCACAATACAAATATGTTTTGAGTTAATTTTTTTAACCATTTAGTTTGTTATGTAACTGACATTTGTTAAGTACCAAGTCTGCATTTTCCCCCTTACACCATACAAAATGTATAATTAATTAAAAGTAATCACAAGCCGCATCCGAAATTTTATAATTAGAATATTAAGTTTTTTCTCACCTCGCAAATAAAAAAGACAGATTTATAAATTGGTTTTATAATTAGGCGATTTCAAAGAGCTCATCTGCAAGAAACTCCACTGTTTGAATACCACTAAAGGGTGAAGTCCTGAGCCGCCGCTTAATTTCTCTTTTACTGGAACAGAGCCTAATAAGATGCAACAAAAGTCAGCTGTTGCGGATCCAGAAAAAATGTTGTATTCACTTTCTGTACCTATCAAAATGTGACTATTCTAACGTCAGTGGCCCACTGCGTAGCCAGTAAAAAATGACCGACAAACTTGCTTATTTGTTTCTTAAAAATATACATTTCGCTCACCAATCCTAGCGGTAAATTAATTACGGTGAAGCAAATGCAAAAACAACTATTGTACACTCAGAAATTTTCACGGAAATTACGATTTATTAGGACAATGCACTTGGACCGGGTAAGATTTTTTAGGTAGTGATGACACACATCCTGACGCACGCGCAGTAGGTACCAAGTTTGTGTGTGAATGACAGGAATTAAAGAATAATAGTAAGAATATTAAATCTTGGAATGGAATTAATACCCAAATACGATCACCAAATTATAGCTAAGAGGGGAGCACATCAATTTTAAAAAATTAAAAAAATGCAAATATGTATGATAAGTGTCTGATACATTAAAAAACTTACATTCACATGAAAATTATATGCACATATATATTTTCATGTGTTGGAATTTAATGAATTAAAAAACGTAGACAAATGTAATATAACAATTTATATATATTAGAAATTTGTAATATTCTCTTCCTAACATTAGGCCTACATATCCCTTATATTTATTTCGTAGCTATTTAAAAATAAATTAAAAACCCTTTATTTTATCTAGCGCGCTGCTTATGATCCAATTTACTAGCGCAAACGTTAAACACATGAAACAGATAATATTGAGGTGACGGCCCAACCAAAGCAAACAGTAAGCCGAGCCGACATATCAAGGTGTCACACTAGCAAACATCACATGACGTTAAGGTGAACTGGAACATCTAGTGATGGTTAATCGATACTTATCCTAACATCAACATCATCTATAAGAGGGTTTAGTCTTCACACGCCATCCCCTACGCACAACAGTTCCTTATAGAACTAATCCTAAGAAAACATAAGTCGATATATAAACGTATAGGATGCCTAAAACGCATTCCGTGTAGTATTTTATCCAGCATGAGAAAACAGTTGATTTCTTTGTCAATATGCACTTAATCAACTCTTATAAAATCTACTGTACGTACGTGAGTAACAAAATAGTATAGCGCATGCGCATGGTCGTTTAACATAAATATAATGTCAATGACATATGTTACGTTATTGAACAGCTGACGAGAATAAACACCACTTCATACATATAACAGCTGATTTCGCTCATCGACTGTAATACTTTAACAAAACCTAGCCTAGATTATAATTTAAGGTTATGTTTACAACTTCATTCAAGACTAACTTCTTATAATGTTTGGATGTTGGTACTGTCGTTTTTAAATATCTATATTTATATAAGAGACATTGTCCTGACTGAATGACTAACATAGAATCAACGTAGAGCAAAACCTACAACATAAAATACGAAAATTTAAAGATATATTCTTATGGGGTCGTGGGAGCACATATAAAAAAGATTTTGCCAAATTTTTATTTCGAAGCATAAAAATAATGAAAATTTGTTGTTCACTCCCAGCCCAGTAACAGATAAACCATATGTTTTTTTTTATCAAAAGCATAGCAGCACGTGTTTGTTTATGTGTATTACCATAGCAACCAACTTAGCAAATATAGAATCGGTTTATCACTTTTCACAATCAACAGGTTTTTTTGGGTTGTATTGGCAAACCAAAATCCAATAGAAACAAAACTCAATGAAAATTTCTTACTGTATTATAATTCAATTCAAACATCTGTTTTTACATATTAAAAATGGAACTGCTGATTTTAATTAAAAACTTAACATAATTTCAGGTAAGGTTAACAATGAACAAACGAACGTTTTTTTGAAAGCAAGCATTTATATTTATATTTTATTACCATACCAACCAAATTGGCAAATTTAGAATCATTTAGTTATTCTCGAAAACCAACATTTTTGTAGTTTAGGTAATAAACTAACAATTAAAAAGGCTTGCTATATCATAATTATTGAAACACCTATCACTATTAACATTACGCCAGTTTTTATTCTTTACTAAGCCTGTTTGACCAGTTTGAAATACTGCTTCACATTTTGGTCACATTTTATAATTTGAAAATTGCATCTCTTCTATGTAAAAATGAAAAGTATCTGTCCTAATAAATCGTCATTTCCGTGAAAATATCAAAGTATGCAATAATCTCAGGGGCTCACATCTTGTGAGTACGGGAACTGGCATTCCCGAGGTACCCATGCTGGGTCTAACCGTCTTTCATCTAGTCTTGGGTTAGATCCCTTCTCTTTTATCTTTTCTATCTGGTCTCTCTTGACCAAATGGTCTCTCTTGACCGATTTTCCTGATCCCGATGCTATTAGAGTATTCGAGGGCCAGGGGTCTTTCTACATTTATTCTTCCTTTTTATTCAAACGTCAAGATTTATAATTTGTGATAAGACCACGGTAATATCCCAGGTAAGCCTGAAAAGGTAAGTCCCGCTAATGGTTCCGATCGGGTGAAAACCCCGATGGCCAGTGTTGGTCGCGTGGATGCTGGGAGCGACCAGTCACCCGGCATTGACATATCAAGGGTGGAACACTTAGCCTGGGAAAATGCTACAAGTGCAGAGGAAGACAAGTTCAAGAGGAGTGGAAAGATCGCTAGATCCCCATTACGACAACTTAGTCTATCGGTACTAAGTCTTGATGACGCGTCAAGTGAAGAAAGAAAGAAAGAAGGACTCGGGAGGAGGTTCTTGATCAGGACCAGATTATAACTAAGCGTACTGCTGATGATCATTTGACAAACGAGGGCGCCACAATTTCACAGCTGACTATAGAGGGAGATAACCATCGGAGGGAAGGGACAGAAACGTCGCCCTCTACTGAGCTAGAGCTTATAATAGAAATGAGGAGAGAAGAAGAAGTTCAACTTTTGAAAATCAGGGAGCTCCTCCAGAAAACGAGTCATATAAAACAAAAAAATATTCTCTTAGCATTTGCTTCGCAGCGAGGTTTAGAGAGAGAGGCGAGTGGAGACAGACACCTCCAGTGTGTTGTATTTAACTGTTATATTAATGAAAAAACCTACATAATCAAAAGAGACTTTCTTCAACAGGAGAAAGCCATCAACATTTTGTGTAAAACATTACATCCCACTTATATAAATTGAACGTTGTGTAGGTAAATTAATTTTTAGTTTTTACAAATAATCTCATTCAGCACACCTCTATCAACGACATCCATTATACAAGTCTTAACACGAGTTAAACAGCTGATGTTGACACTAAGACGGACACATCTGGGTTGAATCGAAGGACGTAAATCCATGCCGTAGCAACCACTTTCAAATGTTAGTCACCTGATCTGAAATCTTGTTACAAAGTAATTGACTGCAAAACAAACATACAAAACTAAAGTGTAATTTCTCCAAACAGATGAAAACTTAAAAATATTTTTGGTAACTATAGTATATAAACAACAAATATTCAATTTATTTGTGTTTGAAGTAAAAAAACTGTTTAAATTTTAATGAGGCACAAGCTATGACATTTAAAGTGGAGAACTCAGATTTTTATCTTACCTAGAAATAAGAAACTAGTTTAGAAATAAACTACTGTCTACAACTATTTGTTTTTTATGACCAGTGGATAAGAACAGATTTTTTTTTTAAATTTAACTCTTACTTATTATCATATTGGAGTAAATACACTACTAAACACGACTTGAGTTATGAAATAAAAACTTGACATAGCTCTCATTACTAATACGTATTTACTCAAACTCGATTCAACAACAATTGTGTTATCTTCAGTGACCCTAGAGTTACGATAATCAATATATCTATTATTATAAAAGCAAAATACCACTCATCACGATTTCTCGAAAACTACTGAATGGATTGCAATGCAATTTGGTATGAAGCTTCCTATAGGGCCCTAGGTGCTCGCTAAAAAAGGTTTAAAAATTTGTTTAAATTTTAGGTGAGGTTTGGGGGTCAAAGTTATAAAAAAAAACAAAGAACGGATTGGAATGAAATTTGGTATGCAGCTTCCTCTAGGGCCCCAGGTGCTCGTTAAGAAAGGTTTTAAAAAATTGGTAGTTTTAGGGGTGGTATGGGGGTCGAAGTAACTAAAAATCCACACTAGAAATACATAGTACAACATATTAATTTATTGATATATATTTTTTGTCCTCTAGTACTTTTTAAGAAGCTTTTTCAAAAAATTCGAAATTTTAGGTGATGTTTGGAGGGTCAAAGTTACTAAAATTATCATAAGAAATGCATAGTATAATATATGTATTGATATATTTCTTTGGTTAATATAATATATTTTACTTTGATTTGTCTATCCGTGCAAAGTCGGATCGAGCAAGCTAGACTATATATATAAGCGGCTTTGACCTTACTGAATGACTGACATAGAATGCACGTGGGAAAAAAACTACTAAGATTCAAATACGAAAATTTAAAGGTATATTCTTATGGCATCGAAGACACACACTAAGAAAGGATTTTGCAAATTTACTATTTTAAACTGTACACATTTTGAAAAATGGGATGAATCAGCTGTTCTGTTCGGATCAAAAGCTTAGCAACACATGTTAAATTAATGTCATTACCATAACAACCAATGTAGCAAATATACAATCTACTACTATTCACAACCAATACCTTTTTCGGTTCGATTAACCAATATAATTACTAGCGAACACAAATACAAATCAATGAAAAATGCGTACTGTAGTATAATTTAATTCAAACACCTGTAGTTACATATTATAAATAAAAGAGCTGATTTGTATAAAACATGAAGGATTAAAAGTTAAAACCCACCAAAATACGTTTATTTGCAACCAATTTGGCGAATTTAGAGTCAGGTATTTTGTTCTTCACAAGTAAGTTTTTTTATATTAGCTAAAGCAAACAAGGCATACCGTGTTATAAGTCAAACATCTGGTGTTACATATTACATTGTTTCCTTTGGTTGATGATATAAAAATTTGTTTGAAATATTGGTAGTTGATTTTTTTACTTTCTCCACCCTATACGTAGTATATGGAGAAAGTATTGTTTTCGTAAAAATGTTCGAATTTGAATTTTCAGTTGAATTATCTGTTTTGGTGCTCAAAGAACCCCAAAAAATTGTTTAGTGCAATTATCTGTGTTGGTGCTCCCTGAACCCAAAAAAATTTTTAGTGGAATTTTTTGTTTTGGTGCTCCCTGAACCCAAAACAGTGTTTTTAGAGTGGTGTCTGTATGTCCGTCTGTCTGTATGTATACACGACCAGAGAGGACACTATTGGTCCGATTTACATGAAATTTGGTATGTAGGTACTAAACCCTAATATCTCCAGGCGTTTTTTTCATTTTTGTTTATTTTTAATTTTTAAGAGTAATTTACCCCTAAAAACCCATAAAAAAAGAGAATGCAAATTTCTCAAAAAACGGCTCTAACGATTTTGATCAAATTTTCAGTATTTATAGTGCTTAAGATGCCAAACAAAATGACACCACCCGCTTTTATCAAAACTTTGGCGTTTTATAATTATGGGGAAATGTTTAAAAATAAACAAGTTTTTGTTGTCAATCTAGCATCGCGGCAGCGGCCGCACAGGGTAGCACCACGGTAGCGAGCACGGCCAGTAATTCAAAGGTCGCGCGGTCGAATCCCGCCTGGGACAATATTTTTTTTATACGATTGACGTAGGTAGAATATTATTTTTTTGTTTTGTTCTAAAAAGTAGTACAAAATAAAATGATTAAAAACAATATTATTTTGATTACAGTAAGTTGGGAGAATGTTTGTGTCAGTTAACTGATACCGTTTATTTAATATTAATGGTGAAATTACAATACATAAAGCAATTCAAATTATTTAAGATGGTCGTGTCTACTTCGATCTCTGTCTTTTCCGTGAAAATATCAGAGTATGCAATAATATGTTTGCATTGTCTTCGCCAATGTCACCGCTGTGAAGAGAGAGCGAAGCGAGCATACTGTACGATTACAACCTAATTAACAAACTTAAAAACTTTAAATATTTCATAGTAAAGTATGTCACAGAATAAACTGTAAGTAATGAAAATAGTTTAGATTTAATTTGAATTAAACGCAAACTTATTGAAAACAAATATTACGTATTCAAGGCAAAGGAAAGCGGAACGATTCCTTGTAACTACAGTTTGCATAAATATAATTCTACTTACTGTCAAATCCAAGAAATATTGCACGTCATACCGTCAGTTGCTTGTCAAGTGGGAGCCAAGTGCCATTCACTTCTCAAGTTGGTCTTAACCTTTCCGACTTGTATTTCTATCGGGGAAAATATAATTCTTGCCACGTCAAATTTATAAACACTGAAGTTTAACATATTATTATGTGATGGATAGAAAGCGATATAAATGTAAACGTTTTAATCGATTATCGATTATCTTACCGTTGTTATTTGATTAGTTGCATCTGCTCGCGTCACCAAGCACGTGGATTACGTTATTGGAACGGAGTCTTAACGCGGGTCGCGGTAGGAGTTAACAAATAGAAAATGTAATGCGTAACGAAAAAGAGTGTTATTAATTGGTTGCTACGGCAATGACAAATATGAAATACGAGTAACGAAAAAGCGTTACTAAATTACATGGCGATGGATGTAAATACATTCAAGAAACATGCGTTTTGGTTCAGCAATTTAAATTTAGAGACGATTGGTTCCGTCCGGCGTAGTTCAGATATTATCGTCAAGCGGTGAGATACATTCAATAAACATAAACTGTTCGTTCATCAGTCTAGTCCTAACCTAAAATTAATGTATGTATGTTGCCGTTAAGACTGGTAAATTAAATTAAACATACACACAATAACTTTAAGTTAGGCCCAGACTGATGAACCAACATTTTATGTTTATTGAATGTATTTACAATGAATGGACATTTCACTGTGTTTACCATCTTAGCTTTAATGTTATAATTCAAATCAAATAAAATATTTTTTTATTAATCCATCCTCTTACAGCCTCTTACAATACTCAAACACAAATATATAAACAAAGTAAACTAAAACAATCATGAAAAACCTGTATAAAAAAAATTAAATTAATGCCTAAACCATATGATACTGCTGAGGAGGGATTAACAAATTCATAACACACAAAGGAGCCAGTTAATTAACTCATTGTCCGTGTGCTGGAGCTCAGTTATGGAATCCTCGACGAAACAAAGACAATTTCTTTTACTCTACAACCAAAAAACAAAAAAAAAAAACAAAACACAGACAAACACCTCAATACACCTGTACATACACATGAACATAGCCTACATAAAACATTCATAATTACACATCATTCAACTATCCTAAATAAGGCCTCAACATAATCATTCGAAAGAGAAAACAACCATTTTTTTTAGTTTACATTTTATTCCCTGTAATGAAAGACCACATTGTAAAACTATTTATTTTGATCTCAGACACACACTTTATTTTCATTTATATGTAAAGTCCTATAGATTATTTCGATAAAAAAGTTAATGTGTGCAATCTTGGGACCCCCGTCAGGAACGAAGTTCATCACGCCCTTTCTTCAATTCTTTTACCAGCCTTAACGGCATCATATACACACATAATTTTAATCTTTCAATTGCCGTTTATTATTAGTTTGTTTTTTAAACAAATAGTTACTATTTCCATACGTTTGTTGTTATTATATATAAAGGTGTAGATTTAATTATAACATCAAAGCTAAGATGGTAAACACAGTTAAACGCCCATTCATTGTACATTCAATAAAAACAAAATGTTGATTCATCAGTCTAGGCCTAACCTAAAATTATTGTATGTATGTTCCCGTTAAGGCAGGTAAAATTAATTAAATATACACTAAATAAGTTTAGGTTAGGCCTAGACTGATGAACACATTTTATGTTTATTTAATGTACTAACTGGACCGATCCGGCTTTGCACGGATAGACAAATCAAAGTTAAATGTATATTAACAAAACATTTTTATATGAATAAATATATTACACTATGTTTTTATTATGGTTTTTTCTAGTAACTTTCCCCCCCCCCCCCCCCCAAATCCCCATACAATTTCGAATGTTTGTAAACCGTTTCTTAGCGAGCACCTAGGGCTTTAGAGGAAGCTACATACTAAATTTCATTCCAATCCGTTCAGTAGTTTTAAAGAAATCGTGATTAGTAACTTTGATCCCCCTAAACCCCCCTTAAATTTCAAATTTTTTGAAATCCTTTTTCTTAGTGATCACTTACGGCCTTAGAGGAAGCTACATACCAAATTTAATTCCAATCCGTTCAGTAGTTTTAGAGAAATTATGATTTAGTAAATTTGATCCCCCCAAACCTCCCCTAAAATTTCGAATTTTTTGAAAACCTTTCTCAGTGAGCACCTATGGCCCTAGAGGAAGCTACGTGCCAAATTTCGTTCCAATCCGTTAAGTAGTTTTTGATAAATCGTGATCAGTGTGTCAGTGAATTTGGGTTATATATATATATAGAGATTTCAGCGCTTGACGATAATATCTGAACTACGCCGTATGGAACCGATAGTCTCTTAAATTAAATTGATAAACCAAAACGCACTTTTCTTGAATGTATTTACATTCATTGCCGTAGCAACTAATTTTTGAACGCTTCTGCGTTATTGGTATTTTCTATTTTTAATTGCCATAGCAACCGATTAATAACACGTTTTTCGTTACGCGTTACATTTTCTATTTGTAAACGCCTACCGCAACCCGCGATATGGAACTTCTTTCTAATTATAGAAACGTTGTTATAAATACAATTAGTTATGTTATACATATCATGACTGTATCTGCAAAATAAGTTAAATTAAAACAAATTTGGCAACTGGTTACGAAAGTTACGAGTCCGTTTATTCCTAAATGCAGCCTTGTTGCTTCACAAATCGCGCTAATTAAATTAAAACATAAAATCCAGAATCGAATTAACCCAGATCTGAACAATTAAATTCCGTCTTGATTAAACTTCGAAACAAATTAATTCTGTTCCGACAAAATATTCAAAGCAACACAAACAGCAAACGTAATCAGTCGACAACAAATGCACAACTAAATAATGAAATCTGAACTGGAACTGCGAAATGAAACTGTTTGAAGTTGAGAAATATTTTCAAAATAGTTTGCAAGTACTGAAACTGTGAGAAGCACAAATGTCCGCATAATGTTTAAATTGAACTGAAAAGATGAAAAGACTATAAAGATCTTTATGTTTTTTTTATATATTAATTTAATATATTAATATTTTATACTAATATTATAAGACGTAATCATTTTTTGTTTGTTTGTATGTAAGTGATAATCTCTGGAACTACTATACAGATTGTAAAAATAGTTTTACTAATAATAAACGGTATCAGGAAACTGACACTTACTTTCTCCCACATTATAGGAACTTAATTTTTTATTTTTAAGAGTAATTTTCCCATAAAAATCCATAAAATAACGGAAAACCCAACTTTTGTCAAAAACGGCTAGAACGATTTTGATTAAAATTTTATAGTTCATAGTACTTTAGGTCCCTAATAAACCATAAAATTTTAATCAAAATCGTTAGAGCCGTTTTTGAGAAAAGTTGATTTTTCCAGGTTTTTTAAGGGTTTTTATGGGAAAATTACCCTTAAAAATAAAAAATTCACAAAAAGGAAAAAAACGCCTGGAGATACCGTGGATTAGTACCTCCATACCAAATTTCATCAAAATCGGACGACTGGTTTAGGCTCTAGGTCTGATAACATCCACACAGACACACAGATACACAGACACACATACAGACACACACACAGACATCACTCCGAAAACCACTTTTTTAGGTTCAGGGGGACCCAAAACGGATATTTCCACCAAAAACTCAAACTCGAAAATTTTGACGAATACAATACTTTCTCCATATACTATGGTATAGGGGGAGAAAGTAAAAAGCTTCACTATCCCTGAGTAACATAGGCTAGTTCATTTTGATAAAAATATTTTTATTTCAATATTTGTAAATTTAGTGAGAAAAAATTCTTAGGTTAGGCCTAGACTAATTAACCAACTCATGTATTTGCATGCATTGCCACAGCAACCATTGAATAAAATAACAGATAAAACAGCTGCTTGGTCTAATATTTCCATTAACAGCTGAATTCAAACTTTGAAGCAATTATTTGTGTTTCTAACTTTTAGGATAGGTTTTTGTTTTACTTTAGACCTGAACCTTGCTGGTTCTTTTAGCTTTTATTAAAACTGCTGTTATAAAATGTACGAAACAATTTAATTTGGACATTTAACAATATTTACCGTCTTAGCTTTAAAGTTAGTACCAGGAGACCGAGCTAAAGCTCAATAATTATAAGCAGGGCCTAGTTAGCTCACGTCAATAACTATTATTGCAAATTTCCGTGAACATCGTTTAGGTTAGGCCTATAACATTAAACAACTAAATAAAGGGTATGTTTATTTAGCAGAAGTATTCGTTGCCATAACTATAAATAGATACAACATTAGGCTTACCTCTAATAAAATACAGTTTAAAAGAAAACAGATGATTATTGTAATGGCATTGAAAACATTTGCATCAGCTGTGCTTCGTTTAAAAGAAAACAGATGATTATTGTAATGACATTGAAAACATTTGCATCAGCTGTGCTTTGTATTGTTTAAAATTGACAAATTTCACTTTTTAATTTAATAAAAAGACGTAGAAGACGAATTTTTCCAGACTGGTGACCATTTCCAATCGATTTCTCGTGGCCAAAAGCCCCATATAAAATCAAAAATCCTTAGACGGAGATTCCAGATCCATTTAGCAGACAGACAATTATCTCTCGCTTTAGAAGATAGGATTTTTAATCGTACACCTTTATTATAAAGAAAACGTAACATAATTAATTATGTGTACAGAAGTTTCCAACGTGGTTGGCGTGCTGAGCACTCAAGGGTCTCCCTAGTACATTATTATTTATTGCCGTTGCAATTGCAAATCAACCTGTACATAATTTGCTGTAAAATGTGTTTTAGTAGTACTTTTTTTTATTCTTAAATTTAATTTCCTAAATAAGAATGAAAAATCGTTATTCAGAAAAGTTTTAATTATTCAAGACAATTTTTTTTACATTTTATAATTCATTTATCCACTATTAAACTTGTGAAAAATTTTAACAAAAATAAAAACCTAAACAATTTTTACTTGGCTTAAACAATAATGACAATATTTCTACCTAATTTAATAATACGTCTTAATAAATCTTATTCTAGCAGTGAACAAATAAATATAGGAGTCTCCTAGGCATTGCCTGTTTGAGACTTCCAACTCAAAAACATGCAAAAAAATATCACGTCTGTACAATGATTGACTGTATTGAAATCACTTTTAGAAATACCGTTTCATCTTTAGTGTTTGTCCGATTGTTGACTCAAGAGAAACCACAATTCATTGCAGTTTTTACACAACTGAAAGGGTAAACTGTTTTAAACTAGTTTCTTTTTTTAACAAACGAATATGACAAGTTTTTGAAGTGACTTGTTTAGCCTTATTTATCGCGTTTTAGGCTTACTTATCGCGTATCTCGCGATACGTGCTTGAAGTGAGACGCTTTGCGTTTTTGATTTCGTAGACTATTTCTTCTTCTTGATTGGTTTACCCGTGCATTGGTCACCAAGATCCTTCACGTCAAAGACTTCGGGTAATCTAAAGCAATACAAAGACTCATCACTTGTTCCCTTCATTAAGGGTCTGCTCCAGTAAACGAGAAAGCAACCAGAAACGCAACCGCTTTTTAGTGTATCCCTATCTAAACAGTGCAATTTCTTGCAGCAGAACGCTTTGACATTGCCTCATTTCAAACCATTTTATAAGTAGGCTATATCTTTTGTAATTGAGTGTTGAAAAAATACTGATTATTCTTTATAAAATTTGGGATCCGGCTTGCAAATTATTTTTCATTATTAATTTTGTATTGTGTTATTAACTTTGTTCTTACCAAATATCAATTATATAACAAATCAAAAGCATTTAAAATAAACGGTATCAGTTAACTGACACAAACTTTCTCCCAACTTACTGTAGTCAAAATAATATTGTTTTTAATCATTTTATTTACTACTTTTTAGAACAAAACAAAAAAATAATATTCTACCTACGTCAATCGTATAAAAAAATTATTGTCCCAGGCAGGATTCGATCGCGCGACCTTTAAATTACTGGCCGTGCTCGCTACCGTGGTGCTACCCCGTGCGGCCGCTGCCGCTATGCTAGATTGACAACACAAACTTGTTTATTTTTAAACATTTCCCCATAATTATAAAACGCCGAAGTTTTGATAAAAGCGGGTGGTGTCATTTTCTTTGGCATCTTAAGCACTATAAATACTGAAAATTTGATCAAAATCGTTAGAGCCGTTTTTGAGAAATTTGCATTTTTGTCGTTTTTTAGGGTTTTTTTTTAAAAATTCCAAAAAATTTAAAAACACCTGGAGATATTAGGGTTAAGTACCTACATACCAAATTTCATGAAAATCGGACCAATAGTGTCCTCTCTGGTCGTGTATACATACAGACAG
>JAGFPH010010337.1:10429-40731 GCA_018207615.1 Philaenus spumarius | reverse complement strand
AAAATATAAAGCATCTATTTTTTGAGTTAAATTTTAGAGTCAATAGTTATTGTAAAATGAGACATTACTACTTTTGATTGGTTCGATAAAAACTGTAATATTATTTTTCTTTAACATGTTCTTTAATATAAAAAAATATTGTTGAATACATTTTTTCAAGCTGGTTTACATTGCAAATATAAAGGTTCTATGTTTAAATTAAGGCTAGTTTGTTTTTTGTTTTGTTTTTTATTTTTAACGTCCTGCTGTTTTGCACTTAAGGCTAATGAAGACGGGACCTACAGTTTTACGTGGAATCCGAACCACAGCCAATGATGTCTGTTAAGAAACCATTTAGAAAATTATTCGTGGTCAATGGGAATTGAACCCGGAACTTTTCCATTGATGGTTGCCATGACGATTGATAAAGCTTTCACGCCTTAACAACAACGGCCATCGTGGCTTCTAAGGCTAGTTTGTATACCAATATTTAATGGATGGGTACATCAATTAGTAAAAAAAAATATATAATTACTATCTTTCATACAAAAACATGAAATGTTTGATCAAACCAAATATAATTGACATTTTTAGAGTAAGACATATTAATAATAATTATTACTTGAAGGGTTGGAATTGGATTTAAAAACAACGTTTACAGCAGAAGAGAAGAAATAAATGTTCGTATGTGTTACAAACACTCATTATTGTCTACACTTTCTTGTCATTTATCACAAATGAGTTAATTTTTGCATACATTACACATATTGTATATTTTAAACAAACAACGTAGATTTAAATAGGCGGTGATGATACGAGAGAGAGAGAGAGAGAGAGAGGGAGAGAGAGAGAGAGAGAGAGAGAGAGAGAGAGAGAGAGAGAGAGAGAGAGATCGTGGGCTAGTTTGTCAGTTTTAAAAATGCAGAAGATACACACAATTTTAATTAGCTTACCTCCCTTACTTTATGTGGATTTTAAATTGTTAAAACAACATTCTTTTGAAATGCACATTGTTAAAAAGAAGCAGCTAAATAAAATTGTGTGGTAAAACAATTCTGCTCTTCTTTTAAAGAGTTCGTTTACATTTTGCATTTAGAGCCTTTTAAACTCTATAGAAGTGGTGCTTTTTCTTTAATCAGCTGAAGCTCAGAAACTATCGGTAGTTAGAGATATCACTCATTTCAAAAACATATTTCAAATAAAAACGAACATACTAAATGACAGTAATTAGAATATAACTAACAAAAACTATATTACAAAGAAATCATACAATTTCGAATTAAACAGCCAAAAAACTGTCACTTAAAACGTAATTTAAACTGTGATAGACCAGAACCCTCCGTCACCCGAGGAACAACAGAATTCTACAATCTGTAACCTTAAACTGCCAAGGATTAATTAAAGATCGAATAAATGGAAATTTGGCACATTCTAGAAACAAAACGTGTATTCACAAGTTCGCATGCAATCTAACTGTAATAATATATTTCAAATAAAAATAACTTCACAATCAATCATCTATCGTCAATACCAAATTTCAAATAACAATTACTTTTACAACTAACTTCCTTCAATGTTAAATAACTTTACAATCAATCATCTACTTTCAAAAATAAATTTTAAATATCAATAAATTTTATAGTCTTGCCAGGTGAACGGATTGGATCAGCTCGTGTGATTGTAAAACACAGAAAAGAGTACGATCTCAAATAGGATTCTTTATCATTATTACAATGACAAACAGTTTTCCGTTATCAAAACATTTTCAAATATGTTATTAATGTGTACAAATTTATAACGCTTAAATGCACCCAACAAAGTCGCAAATTTTCTTGTTACTACCAAGGGAATTGTTTGCTACATTACGACAAAACATTTTATACATCTATAAAGTTAACCTAGTTTGTGTTGGGTTTTTTACACTACAGACGGATAAAATGGGACCTTTGGGAATTATGTAATGAAACCCGATCGTAATGTAAAACCACACATCACACACAGTTCATGTCACGGGTCCCTGGAAGTCGAAAATTTTAGTGTTCAACAAAATATTTCTGCTGAGAATTTAAGCGAGGAATTTACGTGTAGTGTTGTAAAGACATTTAATTTTAAATCCATAAATTAGATTTAATTTATTTTCATAATTTAGTTATTTTTCACATATATTGTTATTACTAAGTTCTGTTCTCCCAGAAGAAAGCAAAGATAATTGCAAATATTTCTATTCAAACATTCACAATAAGATTACGTAGGATTTAGTTTGTTAGTTTTCAAAAAAGAGTCTCATGTACAATTAGATTTATATTTTGAAAACTCCAAGGAAACTTTGTATTTTGGTTTCAGATGGGATAAACAATTTAGGCATATTGTTTTGTTATTTTAGTAACTACGCATTTTCTTCAGAATGCATGTGAACTGCGAGTTGCGCAGAAGGGAAAATAGTACACTAGGCCCAAGCTAGCTGCGCGCGTGGCCTTCAGAACAGGCGGGTGGGCTGGGGTCGAGGCGGGAGTACCTTTCTAAAAACATCCGCCGCACCGTAGTGCCATGACTCACTCAAGCCATTTCCATTCGCTTCCCCCGATACACTGGTAGAGTAGAATGTCAGCAGGACGGCTAATACACTAGTTGCCGTGAGCGCATCTAGCTTGGGCCTACTGAACTTAAGAAGGGAAACTAGAAGAGGAGAAGCGCCATAATCTATTACATATCAACTTACCTCATACATGTTACCTCATCTATTACATATTACCTTAAGTCACAGATACCCAACCTTAACAGACTTTAATAAATGTTCTACAGTTCACCCCTCGTGTACGAATCATAATGAATACTTAAATACACTACTGGTTCCCCAGAATAGGCATAACCTAAAATTGTATTAAAGTTTTATGAAGTTAGTGAAATTAAGCAGAAGTTACATCTGTAAATGTATACAGTTGGTTACTATGATAATACATATTAAAATTGAATACAAATTATATTTGTCGATGATGACGCATTTATCCAATATTTTTTGAATGACATTTATTTAACACAAGTAATGGGGTACATTTAGACTTTACACCACGTGCTTGTTTATTATGCAAATGTTTTTAATACAAAAATTGGCAGTAATATTTAACTAATTTTATAAAATAGGTTTTGCATTCGTGAAGCAGTTATACACTTTAGTGTTTTACGTGAAATAATTTATTCTATGTGTTCTTCTAAATGACAAAGATAACGGCTGAGCAGTCGAAGAAACCGAATTTTCACCGTAAAAAATAGCATTGCCACTAATTAATACAAATTTTAATTACTTCAAAAAGAAAATTGTAATCTTCACGGAAACATTTACTACTTGTATTTACCAAAGTAGAATTTGTTTAAACTATTTATAAGGTATTGAGCTGAAAATGTATGTACTGTAGTTATCCATCTTTCGCATCCGCAAATGTCATATTGCAACAGGATACTTAAAAAGTACCTTAGTTAAATACTTTCAAATACCCAAACTTGTATGCACTGTAAGGGAGAGAGAGGGCGGAAGTGAAGCAATCCGTGGTTGCCTTGTTTCCACGCCGACAGGGACTAGCCAGATGGTTTTGAATAAATATTACCACAATTTTTAATTAAACAATCCAATCGCCGCAAAGAGTAAGTCATATTACACGTACAACGGCATAACGCGCTCATGGGCTAATGTGTTGCTCAAACTAGAACGGTATGCCATAAACGACATGTGGAGGAAACCTACTAAGCTGATATTTTATTATAGAAAGTACCAGGAGACCGAGCTAAAGCTCGATTATAAGCAGGACTATGATTTCAATAATAAATATTGGATTATTGAGTTTTGAGGTTAGGCCTATAACATTAAACAACTAAATAAAGGGTTTATACAACATTAGGCTTACCTGTAATAAAAATACAGTTTAAATTATTAACCATAATCTCAACGCTATGCCTCAGAAATAAGTCAGGCCTAAATTAAAGTTTAATATTTCAATATCGATTTAGGCCTAGGGCCTAGTTCGCTCACGTCAATAACTATTATTGCAAATTTCCGTGAACAACGTTTAGGTTAGGCCTATAACATTAAACAACTAAATAAATGGTATGTTTATTTAGCAGAAGTATTCGTTGCCGTGGTAACTATAAATAGATACAACATTAGGCTTACCTCTAATAAAATACAGTTTAAAAGAAAACAGATGATTATTGTAATGGCATTGAAAACATTTGCATCAGCTGTGCTTCGTTTAAAAGAAAACAGATGATTATTGTAATGACATTGAAAACATTTGCATCAGCTGTGCTTTGTATTGTTTAAAATGGACAAATTTCAATTTTTAATTTAATAAAAAGACGTAGAAAACGAATTTTCCCAGACTGGTGACCATTTCCAATCGATTTCTCGTGGCCAAAAGCCCCATATAAAATCAAAAAATCAAAAATCCTTAGACGGAGATTCCAGTTCCATTTAGCAGACAGACAATTATCTCTCGCTTTAGAAGATAAGATAGTCTTTAGTCAAAAAATGTATCTTCTGATATGTTTGACTAAAACTCACTATTGGAGGCCCTGCATTGTACTTTTAAAGTTAAAATCCTTTCTTAATCTACTATTTAATTTACGCAAAACATTAAAATCAAAGTTACTACTCAGTCATTTCAAACTATAACATTAAAATTTCAAAACAGTTCCAAGGCTAAAATTATCCAAATAACACAGTTTTCTTTCTTTTCATTTTATCAATCATGTGTGACGAATATTTTTGAAAGGCAAACATCTCTAACTCATGCCACTGAAAATGGAATACTCGAAGAACCAATAAAAGTTTCTTCAGAATCGGATGTATTCCTTCTGAATCAAACCTTTGTTTATTTCAATAATATGGTAAATGTTCTAGTGTTATGTTTGTAACTCCTGTATAAGCTAACCATACAACATCGGTTCAATCTATTTGTGCACGTGATCATCTCTGATTGGACAAGTGTTTGTATATCGTGTCCAAGAGCCGTTTATATGTTGATATAATGTATACCTATGCCGATTAGGCAATGTAGAGATGGATAGAGCTACCACCACTGTAGTGCTGCGTTCAATGGAAAACAGTGTTGCGACAGCACGCACAAAACTACTAATTTGACTGATTAAATTTTTTTAAATTCCCGCTAAGAAAATTGAAAATTTTCTAAAATCGGGAAGTTATTGGTTTCACCCCGTTTTTCGAAAATCGAGTATTCATCAAATCTCGACGTTTTGAGGTCCTAGGAATCTTCCCTGACCACTCCCGAGAGGGTGTCACCCTGTCTGTGTGTATGTGTGTGTGCGTGTGTGTGTGTGTGTGTGGGGGGATGTGTGTGTGTGTGTGTGTGTAAGTATGTGACCCGCTTATAACTTTTGAACGGCTTAACCGATTGGATCCTACTAAACGGCGTTCTAAAGAGTTCCATCAAACTTAGATTTCCTGAAAATTTCAACTAATTCGGACCAGTAGGTTCTGAGAAATTTCGAAAAAACTAAGAAATAAAAATGTTTCAAATCAGGTTTTTTTGGAATAATTTTGAAACGGCTTTACCGATAAGTTCCAAAATCTAATCAGCTTTTAACCTTGAAAAGCGACGTCGATCGCTACCAGTCCGGTCAAAATCGGTTAATTCGTTCGTGAGATATCGTGAACGAAAGAAAATAAAAAAAGTGTTTTTTCTCAAATTCTCCGAAATGTTTCATCAGAAAAATTTTTTTGTCGATTCTTTCAATGGACTCAAAAAACTGCATCGATTGCCGCAAATCGCATAAAAATCAGTTGATTCATTCGCGAGATATCGTGAACGAAGGAAAATAAAAAAAAGTGTTTTCCTCAATTTCTCCGAAACTTTTCATCTGAAAATTTTTTTTTGTTGACTCTTTCAATGGACTTAAAAAACTGCATCAATTGCCGCAAATCGCATAAAAATCGGTTGATTCATTCAAAACTTATAGCAGTTCAAAATTTCCAAAAATAGTATTTGTTGTAATTAAACTTAGCGGGAAGTTACATGGATGACCTTTAAGGTCAACCGTTTTCCAAATTTTTTGATATTGAAAGTTTGTCATTTTCAACGAATTTAGATTTATAAACAAACGTCCAATTTTGAAAAACCGAATATGACGGTAATATTTTAATGTAAATTTTGTGGAGCTTCAATTTGCTGCCTCTAAATAAAAATATTTTGTATACTGTTGTCATTTGAGACATTGTTATTTAAGCATGTTATTTTCGGGCTTTTCAATATGTGGATTTTAAGATATTGTACCAGTTTCAATATTGTTATTAGCAAATTTCCATAGGGAAGCTGAGGTATTGCAGTTACTCTTATGGTGAGACCTAAATTCGGGAGTGGCCAATGAGCACCAATCGTGGTCCCAAGAACAAGTTTTGGGGTGCCATTACAAATTGAGAGTATTTATGTGTTCGCACTCTAGTGGCCGCACTTAAGTCCGATTTGGACCAAATTATGGTACCAACGATGGTTTTCCAAGTTTGGGATTGGAAGCACGTTTTTAGAATCGAACAGTTTTGGGGTTTTAGCTAAATAAGACCATTTTGGAGCCATTTCTATAAATAAATGTTGGATAGCTGGAAATCGTTTTGATCGCTTTATTTGACATCAAATTGAAGTATCCTAGGTTTTCACCACCCCCCGCTGCAAGCTTCAAAGGAGGGGTCCAAAAAACCACAACATTTTCGGCCTTTTTTCAGTTTTTTGCTTTTAACTCTTAAAGTAAGCATCTTACAGATAATTTTACACTTTTATAAATTAAAGAACACTAAATCCTGCGTTGATTGGTTACCCACAACATTTAATTTGACCCAGAAATATAGTCAAAATCAATGGTAAAGTAATGATGATTTTTACCAACCTTGCTTAAAAAGTAACTATAAAGACTTTTAAACGTCCGTACTGTGGAATCGGCTGTTCTAAATGAAAAGATGTACTGAATGAAAGTTGCAGGGCATCTAATTCTGCGTTCAGCAAGTACCTAACATTTCAAAATCGATCAAGTTTACAAATAGAAAATTAAATGTTTCGATCTTCAGTTATACGAGTAGCAAACCGCAAAAAGGTATCTTTAAGTCACAAATTTACTCCCCACTAATTAAGTTTAGAAATTGGTATTCTTAATTAAAAATTCATCAGTAAAATTTATAATAATAATTTTTAATAACATTTAAGAAAAAACTATTTTATATTAATGATACCTTTTACTATATAGTCAATGAAATATCGAAACAGGAATGTATAAATTTTAACATTTTTTATATATATTATTCTTACTTTAGAAGTTAAAAGCAAAAAACTGAAAAAAGGCCGAAAATGTTGGGGTTTTTTTGGACCCCTCCTCTGAAGCTCGCAGCGGGGGGCTGGTGCAAAACCTAGGATACTTCAATTTGATGTCAAATAAAGCGATCAAAACGATTTCCAGCTTTCCAACATTTATTTCCACCATCAGGACTTATTTAACTGGGCTTACAATAAATATACGTTTTACATTTTTTTTACACTTCCGTCCAAAATCGATCAAAGCAAAGAGACTGAGGTGGAAACAAATTCTACTAATATATGTCGTAAACGCTGGCAGATATCAAGTGCCTTCTTGAGTAGAAAAATTTCCCAAATAGTTGGTTGAAACCCTAAAAAATATTCTCTTAAATTTGGAAATTCGCTGAACACGTATCAGTCAGCTGTTTAACTACGAGATCGAATAAATGATTGTCTATTAATTTGTAGATAATGACAGACCACATTTTTTCTAGTAAAACTATTAAAATTATACATGAATATGTGTACATGATTTTTTTAAATACAAAACAGTATATGAATTAAATTAATTGTATTGAGAAAACCCTTTTGTTGTGCTAAACTGCAACAATTACACCAAAAGCTATTATATTCGAATAAATTAAATATATCAGGCCGATTTTATTACTGTTCGGTTACAACAGAAGAAAAACAGCTAATAATACAAGTGATAACACAAACTTAAAAGTTGATAGGAACAGGTTCATGCCTCGAAAGAAAAGACACTAGACTGATACGAGAACGAGACCGATTCGGTATTTTCAATCATTTTTCGTCTGGATCCGGGTCAATAGTTGGTCATTATTAGACTATTTCATTGGATCAGTGTAATGCCATTTGATTCTCGGTTCATATCAGAAAGAATCCTATCTTGTGTAAATGAAATCCAGTATATTCTTGTATCCTTATTTCGCTTATCTTTTTTACCAAAACAAATTGCAGTTTACCAAGTTTTGACGAGACATTACAACATTATTTATTTCAATACTAATATAAATGCTTTAATAGTAATTTAGATGAAATAATTGCAGTAAATTTTTTCTCATTCTTATTGTAAAAAAAATTATCCAAACAAAAGACATAGCCTATTTGATTTTGTTTTTTTACATACAGTAATTTTTAAAACAATATTTAAAAACCCTATCTTCGAAGAAAGAACATACATTTTAAAGTAGAAAGATGGATGCCTGTGAATAAATGGTACCAATGAACGGTTTTGATGGTTATGTGAACGAAACAAAATGATCCGAATCTTTGGAATTACCCGTTACGTCCATCACTACTCCGTCAAGCCAACCAAGCTTTACTTCCGCCTCTTACCTTAGATGTGTGAAGTTAAACAGTCAACGATTTTAAATTTTAATTTTTAGGACACAAAAGACGTCATCGTACCAAGTCGGCTGGGAAAAACTTTTGGGAAATGTTTACATTTGCTACATGGATGTAACTAAATATTATTCATCTGCACTGTATGTTCCAAAAATGTTTGTTGTTGTTGCAGGATAGCACACCAAATAGAAGCTGAGGTATTTCAATATATGCGGGACCCTTTCTTTGCACAGGTCCCTTTGAAGACAAAATAAACACTATATAGAATTTATTGTGTTGCCTTGGACTGTTAATTATATCGTTATAATTACTTTTATTAGTTGCCTACCACCAATTTACTAACATAATCGGAGTGTCCTACTGTACCACCTTTAAAGAAATAATGACAACAATTTGAAATGCGTGCTGGGCTAAGACTAAGATGGTACATACAATCCCATAATAAATAAAGGTTTACCAAGTGCAGCAAAAGATCTGTAATCTTACCTTATTTAAAGTTGATATTGAACACCTGAGTTAGCTATTTACAGGAAATACAATAAATACAATTCATATAACGAACACTTTGTTTATTACTTTAACGGTAAACTGATATAATATTCCAAAAAAATTATATGCCCTTAAGTGAAAGATAAAAATTTATATGCCCTTAGTTATAATTAAAAAAGAATATTTTAGAAAGGTTTACATTTACAATATTGATTTTGATTATATTTAAAAGATCCCTCCCCTAAAGTAAAATTAGAAAAACCCTCCCCATTTATAATACAACATTTATTACAATTTATTACCTTTTCACAACATTACAAAATTAAACTTATAGTACCATCGATTTATTAAAAACTCTTGTTTTGTTGGCCAACCTTAATACTAAGTGAAATTAAATAATAAAAATAATGGTGTTTAATAATTTAGTGAGACGTCTCTCATATAATAAATAAAAAAAACTTTTAGATTTTTAAATTTGGAATGAAATCCTTTGAGGATTGTGGTTCGAAAAATTTGCTAGCGGTCCCTTCCAAGTTATTCAATTAAACAAAATTTAATTACGGCCTTTATCAATTTATCTTTGTATTTTTTTTTTGTCATAAGACAGCCTTCATTAATTCTACTTTTCAAACATGTAATTACTATTTTAAATTACATATAATTATCCGTTAATATTCACTGATGTTTCACAAATTTGGATTTTTACACTCATAGTTCTTCTGAAGGCACAAATTTTCAAAAAGTTAAGTTTATTAAATTTTTGTGAGTCATTGTTGAACCAGTTGTAAACTGGCAATTGATGTCAAAGTTTTTTTAACGTATTCACATGTTTAACTAACCAAACAAAACTCGGCGTCCGCGAATGACCTTTGCGACATAACTGGTCTTTTTCATTTATTTATCGCACCTTCGAAAGACTATTTTAGATTTAAAAATTAACTAATTCTCGTATAACTTCGCATTTTGCAAAAGTTCACGTCGCCATGAGGTTTTCAAGTACTTTATGTCTGTGGCTGAACGAAGGTCTTTATAGGTTCAAGGTTAATTAACAAGAGGATGACTAAGGAAAGTTGCATTACTTGTCTTTATCTACGAATGCGCTTGGCATGTTAACGATCAGCTGTTTCTGAGTTACGTCTTCTATCCGCTAGGTGCCGCGGGCGTTCAGTTTATCAAGCAGAGATTTAGTTTTGTTTAATCAGAAATGTCATTCTGGTTCAAAAAGTGGCGCGCTATTTAAATAACGGCACACTACCTACTAGCACAATCGGAGTGTCCTACCTGCAGCTGGACATGAACGACGCAATAATGTGGCCACAAACATTTTTATTAAATTCATACGACGAGTTTTACTCCGATTTTGTGTGTGTTAGTGTTATGTGTTCGTATATGTGTTAGTTTTAGTACAACCCTGACGAAGCCGACAATGTTCGGCGAAACAGCGCTGTAGCTATAATCTGCAACTAAGAACTGAATACAACTAATACAAGGTAATTATAACAAAATAAACACATTCTTCTATACGCACTCATATTCACATTTTTAACAATAAATGTACATGTTAAAATTATTTAAGTTTATTAACAGAAGTAGCAAAGGTTGAAAGTTACAGTTGCTAAAATACTTGCTTGCTTTTATAACCTGCCAACTTTGTATATGGTGATTTACGGCTCATATAAAAAAAAAATATATAGTAATGTTATTGTCCTGTATTACATTTTTTCTTCAAATCAAGACAATATTTTGAAATAACAAGTGAATTTAAACCACTCTGCTGCTATTGTTAAAAAAAAGCAAAACATAAAACAAATAAATGTTTACTTTCTTTAAATTAACATGTACTGATGCCTAACACAGAAACAGAAAAACATACAAGATATATTCTTGCGGAGAACGGATTCAAAATGGCGGAGTTGTATCAGAACCTTAAAGCACGTTAGCTAAAACCGTAATAACCCAAATAAACTTAAAACAGCATACTCACGTCTATTAAACATTCAAGACTTATCTCGTAAGCAACCGAGTGGAGCGGTAATTTTATCTGAACAGTTTTAATGAGAAAAGACAGATCCAGCCGCCGGGCGAGAGTGTATTACAGAAATTAACAACCTCTCTTACTTTGTGTACGCTGTTAAATAATACAAGACAATTTGTATTCGCTATTGTGAACGGAATATTACATTTAAGCGAGTTTCTTGGTAATGTTATGCAAAGTGAGGTGGTAAGATTGCTTTATTTTCTGGGTGTATTACTTTAACTGAATTATTCCTTTGGTTTATTAAGGTTAAAATCAATGCCAGTGAATTTTTAGTCACAAGAGTACTCAAACCAAATAGCAAAATCAACGTATAAAAAGCTAGAGGACATATTATCCGTCTAACAAGCATAGAAGTAAGGCCAATGTATGGCTCTTGTTATTAAAAAAAGAACTAAAACTTGATTACAATATCTCTATTACTAATAAACAAGCTGAACGTTTACTTGTTGAAAAAAACTTGAGGTTTTTGCTATGTTTCGAGGTAGGAAACTGTATGAAATGAACAACAGGCCACTAACCATATTGGTTGCCACTCCCCCGGCATCCGGCCAGTTGCTCTGATCTCGGTCTGATAACACGTGTTTGCCATCAGGTGGGGTTGTGTGTGTGGGGGGGGGGGGGGTGTTTCCGTTGTTTTATGTACTTGTCAACATTGTGTTTTGCCATCTCAGTCTCAGCTCTGAGACGCATTACCAAAAGTTTAAGAATGGTGGTATATTTTAGTTTTTATATTTAAACTAGCTGACCCGTACGGCGTTGCTCGTGGTGGTTGGTATTTTCAGTCTTTTTAAAGTAATTGTATTCTTTTTAAGTGTTCAGTCGGTGAATGGTATTTGGCTTTTATATATATAGATCTTAAATAATAAAAGCACTATTGTCATAATAATAAAAGATCTGAAATTATGATTTTAGTAACTTTGATCCCCCCAAACCCCTCCTAAAATTTCGAAATTTTTCATACCCTTTCTTAGTGAGCACCTATGGCCCTAGAGGAAGCTACATACCAAATTTAATTCCAATCCGTTCGGTAGTTTTGAAGAAATCGTGATTTAATAACTTTGATCCCCCCAAACCCCCCTAAAATTTCCAATTTTTTGAAACCCTTTCTTAGCGAGCATCCATGACCCTAGAGGAAGCTACATACCAAATTTAATTCCAATCCGTTCGGTGGTTTTAGAGAAATCGTGATTTTGTAACTTTGACCCCCCCAAACCGCCCTAAAATTTCTAATTTTTTAAAACCCTTTCTTAGCAGGCATTCATGGCCCTAGAGGAAGCTACATACCAAATTTCATTCCAATCCGTTCGATGGTTTTAGAGAAATCATGATTTTGTAACTTTGACCCCCCCAAACCACCCTAAAATTTCTAATTTTTTTAAACCCTTTCTTAGCGAGCATCCATGACCCTAGTGGAAGCTATATACCAAATTTCATTCCAATCCATTCGGTAGGTTTTGAGAAATCGTGATTTAGTAACTTAGACCCCCAAAAGCCCCCCTAAATTTTCGAATTTTCGGAAACCCTTTCTTATTGCGCGTCTAGAGCCTATAAAGGGTATTAGTGCCAAATGTCATGTTTGTAGGCCTCGTGGTTTTGGAGAAACTGTGATGAGTCAATGAGTCAATGGTATTTTGCTTTTATAAGTAAGTATAGATTGCTTTAAATTGCTTTCTTTAACATAAGCGGAGTCCTCTAGGTTTATTTTAATGCAGTTTTAGTCACTTGATAATTAATTGGGATTTCCGAAACAACATGTACTACTTATTTAACTCATACATTATGGTAAATGTCCGTATTATAATTAAATACTATTCAGGTAAAATCTTGTTTACTAAATACAGGGTGGGAATTATCTTCACGTAAATTTCTGGTTTAACTATTTTGTTTTACAGGAGTAAAAACTATTTATGTGCATCGGAAATAATTTCTTATAGTGTGGGAGTCTCCTTAATGGACATAAAAACTAAAAACACCATATTTAGATCCATACGTCATTTGATACTGACAATAGGCATTACTCCCAAGGAAGGGATTTATGTCTAGCTCTTCTGGGTTGTCCTTTCATGCTGATCCCAACGTTGCAGCTCTTTCATAATTGCTGCAGTCAAGCCTGTAGCATTCCCCTGTGTCAGCATATATATAAAAGAAAAACTGTTTCAGAAATTGGCAACTTTGCAAACACCTGAATCTTATTCCTTTCTATATACTGCTCACGAGAACGTATGTACAGTAAAATAACAAGTGTTTTACATTTTCAAGTTTCTCTTTACTGGGTAGATAGTCTGGATAATTGTATATTTTGAACATAAAAAAGAACTATGCAACGTTCTTACCTTCACTACATGCCCTAACTCAAATCTCAGATGGTATAACGCAATCTACCTTTTTTCTGTTTGATTCCAACTAGTTTGTCGTTTTTTTAATGTTTCAGGACTGTTTTATATCCAGGTAGTTTTTCCGTTTTACTGCCAAGTCAATAGCTTCTGCCCTTTGTTCGAAAGAATGTCAATTTCTGAGTAGAAAGATCTACAAGGTGTCAAAAAAGTCTGGGTACGGCTTAATATTTCGTATATAAGGAAAATTTGAAGATAGATGTGATTGAGGAACCTACTCCATGTAAAAATACTATTTTATTAAGATGTCAAAAAATGTATCCGCCATCTTGGATCCGCCGTTTTAAATGTAACTTTGTTTTTTTAAATAGGAATTCTTTTTGGATTCAGATTTAAATAAGCTTTCAAACTATATGACACACAACAATATTTGGTTGAACTCGAAATCGGTTTTGAAAAAAATCAAAACGGCTGTAACTCAAAATTTTTAAATACTCCCAAATATCGTTGTGTGGCATATCGTTTGAAAGCTTATTTAATTCTGAATCCAATATTAATAATAATTAAGATAAAAACAAAAATATCACAGCAAAATAGGCAAAATCGGAAAACACGATTTCGTTGTTTTTTGGCCGCCATTTTTAATCGGTTAAAAATATGGATGTGCAAATTTCACAGTTGTTTTTTTTTCTTGAAATTCTACATCGAAATGATGTATAACATGACCACCTTCCTATTTAAAAAAAAGTTACATTCAAAATGGCGGTTACATTTTTTGACATCTTAATAAAATAGTACTTTTACATAGAGTAGGTTCCTCAATCACATCTACCTTCAAATTTTCCTTGTATACGAAATATTAAACCGTACCCAGACTTTTTGACACCTTGTATAAGGCCACGTAGGGCACACAATTCAATTCGATGAACTCTTTCATCGATTCACCTTTGTGTGTTCGTCATTATCTGAGAAAGAATGGTGTTCAGATTGATTTTTTTTTGGTATCACACTCAAGGTGTTATTTTGATGTGAGTCTTGCGTCAAATACAAAAAGACTTATTTCTCTCTTGTTAGAAAAACCGTATCGGTGTTTTGATCAGCGAGATGCAGACCTAAAATGATCAACCACCGGCCAATGTTGGCTAGAGTCTTATTAGAATGATGTAGTGCCTCTACACCTACACTCGTAAATCTTTCCACAGCCACTATTGCAAGCATCTTTCCAAAGACAATCACTTTCATCTAGGTTCAAAATGTTATGTGTAATTATTTGTTTTAGTGTAAAGTGTAACCTGTGTTTTTTCAGTTCGATTTTTTTTTCTGATTGGTTCTATTCTTCCTGCCGTGGTGCTTGTATCAGGTTAAGTCATAACATATGTCTAAGCACTTATAACTGAACTTTAAAATTTTTGATTGATAATGAGAGTTTATAGGCTACATATTGAAAAACGCCATTTATTACTTAAGGTAAATATTTTAAACAAATATACATTTATGAAATATATATCATTAGAAAACCAATTTTAAAAACATAGTCCTCAACTTAATTGCATAAATCATTTTTTCAAAAATGTAATTTCCATTCATGTTTAAATTTGTTAGATGATAAAAAATTAAGAAAATTTATAAAAGGCCGGACACATCGGTTACAAGTTTTTTACGCTGAACATCTATGGATTCACTCTGATAGATTTTTTTTATAGGATCAAAGTAAAGTGATCGGATCTTGTTACTGAACTATGAACTTTACAACTACTTCAACTCTAAAAATAAATTACCTTAGCCTATATTAAAAGCTGGAAAAGAAATAAAATTCATAGGGTAAACTTGTGACTGAAAAATATGAGTTTTAAAATATCTTAAAGTTAACATGGTATTCTTGAAAGAAACAACAAACTAGAACTGATTTTTCGGAAACAATATTCTACAAATATAACCCGTAAACGTAAACTTTCATTCCAAAAAGCATTAATAAATAATACATGTATTTGCACAAGCACTTTGTTTATCGTTTTCAAATGCACGGATGTCGATGTCGTTTTTTTTATATGCTTTTTCTTTTAACTCACTATGGTTGATACGGTCCACTGTTTAAAAATAATATAGCGCATTCGCAAGGTTGTATTCCTTAAAATATAACAGCTGTTTTTATCAATCATCTTTAATACATCAACAACTATGTGAATCTTTTAAGTTTATGTTTACAACTGTTAGTTTACCTTCTGGTTACCGTATAGTATGTCGCATGCGTATGATATCTATTCCTTAAAATATAACAGCTGAATTCGTCCATCACCTGTCCATCAATAACTATGAAACCTTTTATAGGTATGTTTACAATTTATACTTCAACTTCTGTATTGTTATTATATTAACAACACATTTTCATCATAAATAAATGTCAATTTTAAATTTAAATTATACCATATAACTAAATGTTATTACATTAGTAGGGTATTTAATTTGCATAGATATAATTAAAATAAAATTTATTAAATACAATTGAATATTGATACAGTGCTACTTTTAAAGAAAAACTTCTATGACTAAAAATAAAAATAAAATATATATATATTTTTAAACAGGCTTTCCTAAAAAGAGTAAAAATGTTTAACTAAACAAATATAATAAAACTCCATTGATATCTTTAAAAAAAAACTTATTGAAAACTAATAAACATTTTCATAAATAAGCACTTATAACTTTTACCCATGCTTTTTCTGGACATGTGTATGAAATAATTTTTAAAAAATGTTAAAACTTTTATAGGAAAAGCATGTTTTTAAAACTATTTTTTCTATTACATTCAACTAAAGCTGATCGCGATTAATTGGAAAACACCATTTTTCATTAATTTAATTTCCTTTTAATTGCTATAACAGTAAAAGTAACAAAGAAAGGATAACTGTAAAACTGCGTCCATTAGTTTGACGGGTTTAACATAAGTACTAACTAGGTGTAGGCAATCATTAATTTGCATGGGCAATAAAATTGGACCCTGTTTTACTGTTATTCTTTGTCCGATACTTTGACAGCTATACAATTCTCTGGGAAATTAAACACGCTACAAAATATACTCTTGACGTTTTTATAGAAATCTACTGCTTTTGAATTATTTTTCTTTAAAATGTTTTAATGGCCGTCATTTTGAAATAGATTATTGGATTAAGTTGCGTATTTTACACTAACTAGGTAATTAGGGGCCTTGTTAAGTGTGAAATCAATCGGTTAAAACGATCTAAAGATACAAATTATTTCGTAAAAAAAATTTGGAAAATGGTTGACCCTAAAGGCCATCCCTGTAACTTCCCGCGAGCTCAAAAGTATGATGAAAGTTTGATAAACACTATTTTTGGAAATTTTGAACTGCCATAACTTTTGAATGAATCAACCGATTTTTATGCTATTTGCTGCAATCGATGCAGTTTTTTAAGTCCATTGAAAGGATGAACAACAATAATTTTTCAGATGAAAAGTTTCGGAGAAATTGAGGAAAAACACTTTTTTTTTATTTTCTTTCGATCACGATATCTCGCGAATGAATCAAGAGATTTTTATGCGATTTGCGGCAATCGATGCAGTTTTTCGAGTCCATTGAAAGAATCGACAACAAAAATTTTTCTGATGAAAAAAGACGGAGAAATTGAGAAAAACACTTTTTTTATTTTCTTTCGTTCACGATATCTCACGAACGAATTAACCGATTTTGACCGAACTGGTAGCGATCGACGTCGCTTTTCAAGGTTAAAAGCTGATTAGATTTTGGAATTGATTGGTAAAGCTGTTTAAAAGTTATTCCAAAAAAAACTGATATGAAAAAATTTTATTTCTTAGTTTTTTCGAAATTTCTCAGAACCTACCGGTCCGAATTAGTTGAAATTTTCAGGAAATCTAAGTTTAATGGAACTCTTTAGAACGCCGTTTGGTAGGATCCAGTCAGTTACGGCTCAAAAGTTATAAGCGGGTCACATACTTACATACACACACACACACACACACTCACACACCCACACACACACACACACACCAACACACACACACACACACACGCACACACAGACAGGGTGACACCTTCTCGGGAGTGGTCAGGGAAGATTCCTAGGACCTCAAAACGTCGAGATCTGATGAATACTCGATTTTCGAAAAACGGGGTGAAACCAATAACTTCCCGATTTTAGAAAATTTTCAATTTTCTTAGCGGGAAGTTAAAAAATGGATGCTATACGGAAAACTTATCATTTTAGAGTATATCATTATTGGAGCTATTGTGTCCGTTGAATAAAAAATAAGTAAAAGCTTTTAGCATTTAGTCTTAGCTTTAGCTTTCACTATTAAGTCAAAGCTTTTAGTCTTAGCTCTTGGTTAGAGTGGGGTGAATAACCTTTAGCTAAGGCTAGTTATTAAAAACTGAAACATTTTAGCCAAAACTTAAAATCTGTCATATGTTTTAAGTTATAACTTTTGCTTATTTTTTATTCAACAGACACATTAAGTGAATTATTAGTCTACACTTTAAAAAAACTGCAATTAAACTTCTAATTTATCATTTTGCAATACTTGTCATTAGTTCAAATATAACGTTTGATAAACAACCTCACAAATCTTTTAATTTAACTTTTAATCACGTTATAGAGAATATTGTTATAATTCTATTAACCCTGAAGCTACACAAGTCGCTAACAGTTATTAATAATTTAAACCAGAGCAGTGTAAACACTAAACTTTCAAGACTTATCGCATAAACCACAAGTAAGTGAGCCGATTGTTTAATGTTAATAAACCGTTGTAATGAGACAAGGCAGATCCTGCGAGGTTAAGTTATACAAATTAACAACCACTCTTATATCCTCCCTTACTCCTGCTCAACCCTGCTGTATGCTTATATTATCCTTTATTAAACAATGTCTACTCAGCACTGGGCACGGATTATGAAACTAAATTCTCTTTAGTTAAACTCTATGTAAATTAAGAGGGAAGATTTCCCTGCTTATTTTATAATATATTCCATAACAGAACAGTTTTTTAAACGTTACCTACTTTTGTAGCTTATACTTTTATATATGACAGTTTCATCAGATCTGAACTCGGAATCATTTTTAGAATTCACAAATTTCATAATTTATAAAAACCTAAACATAATTTGTCCAACCCTTAAACCGTGGGATTTTTATAAATTTTCGGAACAGGCATTTTAGTATTTTACAACTATTAAAACATATGTTTAGTAACAGTAATTATTTACGAAGCCTTTTTGATTGGTAAACTAGATTAAATTTTTACTACTCAATAGTTAAACCATCCAAAAATATGTTTGATGTGATAACTTCTATTGGCCCGTTGGGCACTTTCGCTTGAATATGTTTCTGAAATCTCGCGTCACGCAAACTTTTTGCGTAGACATAAGTCAGAGCGTGAATAGGGAATAGGCAATAACATATATAGACAAGTAAGCGCGTGGAGAGGGAATAGACGATACATAGTATATAATAATAATACGTTATTATAATTATTATAATATTAATATATTGTAATAAGTATGCGATAAATAGTGAACATTATAATGTAAGCATTATTTATTTAGTAACTAATAATTTTGAGCATAATTAGTGTATGCACTCTACATAGAATTCTAAGAATAATTCAATATGTAAGGGATAATTATAATCTATATATTTAAAAAAATTCCTGATTTTAGTTCACTCACTTCCTGAAGTTAATACTTAACCGATTTTGATGATTCTTTTTTTATTTAAAAGATAATTTCCAGTTCTAAGTCACTGTGAAGCTAAATATTTGATTTACACTTTTATTTTAGTTTTATTCCGAGTTTTAAAAATGCATCAGTAGCCTATGCTACAACTAGGCTAAATAGGAAATACTGTAATTTGATTTTAAACAGCTGATAAACTAATTGAGTTTCAAATAAATAAGTTGTTTACTTTAAACTTACTCAAATGTCAACAGATGATTTGATTTAGGTTATGTTATTGTTGGTGTGTTTTAGGTCTGATTTGTAATGTTTATTGTTGATTCAGTAATCAGCTGTAGTCTCTAATATTTTCATTGACAGTATATTTCAAATTTTAAATCAATTTTTAGGTTAGGTTTTTATTAAAGTGTAGACCTGAGCCTTGCTGATTATACAACGGGTTCCAACGGCACACAACGGGTTCCAACAGGGAGTTGGGGGGTGGGGGGTTGGCGTGCGGAGCACGCAGGGGTCTCTCCTAGTAATTATTATTACAATTATTATATTTGTGCGTTTTAAGTTTTGGAAAGAAGATTGATTTTTGTCTAACTGAAGTAAGTTTAGCCAATATTTTACGTCTTGTACATTTTGACAAAGTAATATTTTACATTGTTTTATTTTGCTTTAACTTATTATTACTCACTTAAATATAAAATTTAGCTTCATATTACAACAATGGAGGTCATACACGTTAATTGAGTATCTATTCCCCACAGAGTAGTTTCTGCCAATGCTTTTTCTACTATTTGGCTTTAATTGTACATGACACGATTCACTGGGGTTTGAGGCAAGGACCAGAGTTGTTAGTCATGTTTCGAACAATTGGCGCAGGTTCAAACCATACACTTTAATAGTAACAGGAGATATTTATTCTGCAAAAAAAAAGAATATATCGCGGATATGAGCAAACCGGTAACTTTTGGAACCTCCTGTGAAATTCAAGCACTATCCGAAATATTTTTTATGAATTTCAGGTGTACAGAGATGGTGTTTTGTTGAGGGAGAGTTTTGGCGAACCGATTTGGATTAGGGAGGCTAAGGATTACTGGGGAACTGACGGGAGGCCACTTTGATGTTCTCATTCCTCTCACACCTTCTTTACCTGACACCTCAATGGATATTAGTGTGGAGGTAATACAGTCAGCTTCCCGATCCCAGGTTTCAGACGATGGTCTCCAAATTGCTCAACTTCCAACCCTATCAGAACAGTGTACATCATCATCTGATGCAGTTCGGCCACATCCAGAACAAATAACAACAAACGAGGAAAACAAAGACGAAAGCATTTTTCAAATACAAATCGCGTAAATGCACATAGGCAAGCGGTAAAAAAAACCCACTGTCTCAAAATACACACATAATTAGCTAAAATACTTTAAGATGTAACATTTGCTGTAGGTAACCATATTATTGCAATATCGAAGCATTGTCCAGTCAGCTAGTAGTACATATAGACAAGTAAGCGCGTGGAGAGGGAATAGACGATGCATAATATATTATAATACGTTATTATAATATTATAATTATTATTATAATAATTATCCCTTACATATTGAATTATTGTTAGAATCCTATGTAGAGTGCATACACTAATACCTCACTCAAAATCATTTGTCACTAAATAAATACTCTTACATTACAATGATCATTATTTTTCGCATACTTATTATAATTATATTATTATTGCATAATAATATTATAATTATTATAATATTACTATATTATAATATTAGAATTATGCAATTTCAAAATATGATATAATATTTATTGACAATATATTGACTTGTGTAATTTGTTGACCTTTATTCTCCTCTAATATTTATACTGATACAAATATAAATCGGTCATAGAATTCATTACTTCCAATGTGTAGTCTTAAGCCCACCCAATGTTTTTTTCTTTTGAAACTATATTATAAACTAAAATGTGTCCATGCCAACTGATACCACCTATTGATTTGAGTCAGCGGATTGTTCTCAATATAGTGTTTGTTAATTTTTTAGAAGTATATTTGGTTTGAAAATTAATCTGGAATGTACTCTAGGGAAATTTATGAGTTAATTGTGGAAAGTAGTGCAGTTTCTAATAGTGATAGTTACAATTCTGCTGTACATTTTCCTTACGATAGAAGATTATTTTTCGACTATGAATGATGGAGAATATATTCCTAACACATTTGATTATTTATCTTAAGAAGTTCGATAGTCAAACCTAACACTGATGGTTTACTGATCCCATTCAAGTTTTAGTGGTAGATACATGAAACTTCTCTCAATATTGCAAATGTATGCCTGCCAAATAATCGACCAAAGTGGATCGTGTTCCGGCAACTTCGTATATCTGCTAAGTTTCAAAGTTAGGAATGTAAGCATAAGGCAGTGTCCTATTAGAAGTTGTTATTCAATCAGATATTAAATTTTAAGAAAAAAAAAGGAATGAAGCAGTTTCGTTGCTACATAATGGAACTTTTCACCGTAAAACGCATGCAAAAATCATTTCTATGATAATAAAAGAATTATGATATACTATAGTTTGAAAATTTATGGTTAAATGTTTAAAAAGATTGAGCTTAATTAATATCCGACATTAGGTCTCAAATTACCATTAATCATAATTTACACCCTCTCACAATCAATACTTCAGTAAATTTCTTATCTGAGTAAAAAATAAGATAACAGTATTGTAAAAATTGTAACAAATGACAGATCAGACGTCTGACAGACCATGTATGACAGATTCATACATTCTTTGTTTATTAATTCGATGTAAATTTATTTTAAGACAAATCTTTTACTAATACGTTTGTGGATACGACATACGTAAATAGGCTTGTGATTTTTATTTTCAATTGTATTTTTATTGGTTTTGATTTTGAATGTTTTTTAAATTTTGTAACTGGAAAATTGTACGTTTTTCGTAAATGTTTATACATTTAATTTTAAATATGAATTATTGTCAGTCTGACACATTTTGTAAATACAGTATTGTAACGCCAGCTTTAAAGTTGGTCTAAGTACTTTTCCATGTTAAATGTAACAGTATATAATTAAGGTCGGTGCTTTTATTTGAAATTGAATTTATTTCTACATCACTAGACTTCACATTCACGGTTTTACTTGTAAATACGGTTAGTTTTATTATTATTTTTTGAAGATGTATCTTTACAGATTTAGTAAAAGTCAGTATTAGCCTATGTTTTAACGATCATAATCTCAAGAACTACAGTCAGATATAGAAAAAACTTATGTAACGCTGTTTAGATAGGAAGAAAATTCTTATGAGTTAAAAACCTTCAGAGAGTTCTGCAAGAAAAATACTCATTATTTAATCGCACGGTTTAATAGACATAAAGCCGCAAAATTTGTATCTAACATATTTTATTACTTTCATGTCCGTATATTTACAGACTTTAAATCTGTTCCTTTTTTAACTTTAAATCAAATGTGCTTTTTTTACTTAAGTGTGATTATGACAAAATTATAGACACACAATTACATCATCAGGCAAGCTTGTGATTATAATCCCATACAACGCAAGTTAAATTTATAGGATAATTATGTGCAAACACAATTTATGAATAAGTTTTATACAAGTTTAAATTATTATTTAACTTTAAATAAAAGACTTACTTTTTGGAGGTGTTACAAAGTGATCTTGTAATTTTGGAACTAATAAGATATGCTCCTTTCTGGGGTTAAAATAAACGTGTTTTATATTGTATCAAAGAGTGTTCATAAAGTTCCTTTAACCCCCTTTACTATTTTTCTTACTGAAATTAAATTAACATAACTTTTGTATATATATTGTGTTGCCTAACAGGAAATTTATTTTGACAAATCTGAACCTCTATGATTTTAGAGGCTTAAAGGTCAGGACACGGAATCAAAAAGCGTGCTCACTTTAAAAATCTCGACCAAAATGTTCACTAAAAGTATTTTCTGAATTCTACTTTCCATGTTTTAAGTTGCATAATGATAATTTTAACAATTTCGTTACTGTAATTATCATTTAAAGCATGTTAAAAGACCAGTTTAATCGTATAATAATTTGTTCTGTATGTTTTATTTATGAGATATTACAATAGTCTATTAAGGTATCTTCAGTTCGACTTTTATATTTACCAAAGAAAAGTAAATTTTTGTTACCTGATACACATACATGCATGTCGAAATTATAAGGAATCAGTTACTTGAATAATATATATAAATATTAAGCATTCACAATTTTGAAATACACTCACTATACAAAAGCCATTACTTTCATTTATAATTCATGAATTCGGTATACTTACACAATTTACCGAACACCTTTTCAGATTGGCAAAGGATTTATTTAAGTTGTAATGTCAGAGTAACCGGCTCTAACCCAAAGTAGGTGCTCAAAGGGCTAACTCTCGTATTATTAGGCTTAGTACCAATAAGCCGTATGTAGATTAAACGCCCAGTAGAAACGTATAACCAGGTTGTTATAAAAATGCTTACTAAACTACGTTTCGATATTTGTGGCATTTTATTTATATAGCCAAATGGTTTTTAAATAATCAAAATTATGTTTAATGTTAATCTTAACAATCTAACAGCAATTTAAACACGATTGAATGGATTTGGCAGAACAAAACTTGAAAAACGCTCCAGCTACAATAATTAATTAAACTATAACTGATGATACATGACGTTATAGTTTGATTATTGTAGTTCTTGCATCACTGAAGATGACGACATTGTCGTTGAAAAGCGTTTGAGTTAGTAAACGTATAAATAGTGAGATTTTGTGATCAAGTAGTTTTATTCCATCGAGTTAACTCCCAATCCAATCTAAGCTAAATAGTTATTAACCTAATTGAATATTTGTATGTGGTTCTCGTCTCCTTACACTTTCAATAATTACTTCATCATGCCGTACAGTAACCTCAATCTTGGAGTGTGTCTGGGAGGAGTAGGTAACACTTTAAGAAACTTTAAAGGAGACACAGTCCAGTACGGAGTTGTAAATTTCTTAGTTAAATGTAATTTGTGAACCTAGTTTTCGCGGTATTGATTGAACCAATAAGACAGTTTCGGGGAGAAATAGAAGGGATGGCACACCCATTAGGCCAGATTCATTCCTAGTCTGAGGATACTGTACATAGGTACAACGTCAAGGGATATAAACTTTAGCTATTTAGTCCGTCTTAAATTTTCTCAATTTTTAAGATATCGAAATAAAGGAGAGTACGTTTCGAAGGACCCACTCAAACACTCTGATCAAAAAACTAAGAGTCAAACTTTAGTCTTTTTAACATGCTTCTCTAAATTTTACTTTATATGACATGTCAACTTATGTCTTGTTTATAAATCAATATTTTTAACTGGTTTTAAATATTTATACTTTACCAATTGAGTTGAAATTTGGTACAGTTGCGCATAACTCTGATGAAAATAAAGGTATTTAGTTAATAAGCAAACATTTAACATGAAACGGCAATATAATGGACGAGAGTAATAATCTATATATATATAAGCGAAATACCACTCACTCACTGACTCACTCATCACGATTCCTAAAAAACTACCGAACTGATTGAAATGAAATTTGGTATGTAGCTTCCTCTAGAGCCATAGGTGCTCACTACGAAAGGGTTTGAAAAAATTCGAAATTTTAAGGGGGGTTTGGAGGGACCAAAGTTATTAAAAAAGATTTCTTAAAAACTACATAACGGATTGGAATGAAATTTGGTATGTAGCTTCCTCTAGAGCCATAGGTGCTTACTAAGAAAGGGTTTAAAAAAAATTGGTAATTTTAGGAGGGTTTGGGGGGTAAAGATTACTAAATCAAGATTTATCCAAAATTTACCGAACAGATTGGAATTAAATTTGGTATATTGTTTCCTCTAGGGCCATAGGTGCTCACTAAGAAAGGGTATGACAAATTTCGAAATTTTAGGAGGGGTTTGGGGGGGGATCAAAGTTACTAAAATAATAATTTCAGATCTTTTATTATTATGACAATAGTGCTTTTTTTATTTAAGATCTATATATATAAAAGCCAAATACCACACACTGACTGAACACTTAAAAATAATACAATTACGTTAAAAAGACTGAAAATACCAACCACCACGGGCAACGCCGTAAGGGTCAGCTAGTATAAGAGTATATTCAATGTGCGTAATTTTACGAATAGGAGGGTTGATGGATATAGTAGATATATTAGGTATTGGGTTTAGTTATATTCGTTTATAGATATAGTGGTTTTTATGTAAAGGTTTTAAGTTGCGTAAGACAGACACAAGTATAAGCAGGGAAGAATAAACTTGGTTCCGTAGAGTGTCGAGCGAGGCGGAAATATCACGGAAAATATCATAGTTTGGGTTATATAAACAAAATTCTTACTTAGAATCAGGGCCAGTTTGCTACAACGGAGGCCGGAACGAGAAATCTTCACGAGTTTTGGGGATCTTCTGTGTGAGATTTTCGCTGGTAAATCTTAGGTAGGCCTAATCGTATCGTATCCAATGAAACAATGCGTAAGTAAATTACTTTTTTCCTTCATTTGATATTACTTTTGCACAACTATTGTTATTTGCATCACTTTGCTTCGAAAGCATTCGTAGTTATTTTAGTTATCAGCCGAGTACAACGAAATTGATTGTTCCCAAATCTCAAATTTAGAGCAAGGGGGAAACGATTAGCTGATTTTCCATTGCTATAATTTAGTTTCGTGTTTCCCACCAGGGACACTACTGCATTTATGCTTTTGAAATCAGCTGGTCTTAAATTACAATAAAGTTGTCAAAACATACAGCAACATTTTGCTGTTGTATTTAAGTGTTTGGAAATGACTGCTGGAAATGTTCCTTAACATAAAAGATAAGTTATTGTAAAATGTTACAAATAATCAGAACGCACCATAAACATCAATCTGAACTTAAAAGTTATGTTTTTTTGTTGTTGAACTCTGTATAATTTATGTTGGTTGAGATACATTTGTTTGTAAAAATATGTAAAATTAGTAATTACATGTTTATATTATGAAAAATTTGCTGGTTTTTATTTTGATTAGGATATTTTTTTACCATGATTAAACATATCGTTCATATCTCGTACCGAAAGTGCTTTTCCAGTGCTTGCTAGAATTTTCGTGCTCGCATTCGACACTTGCGTAAAACACGATTGTGTTAAGGGACACCTTCGCTACCAACAATGAAACTCCTTTAATACTAATTATCACATTTTCTGAAACTACTTAGTGTTTTAATATATTGAATTAAAACAATAAATGATATATCATTAAAAATACAAATTATCATGATTGAAATACATAATTTGTTGACGAAACTAATATATTTTATCAAATATGAACAACTCGGTAATTTTTAGCAAGTGTAATTATTTTTAATAAATTTTTTTATCAGTAAAATAAAGTTGGAAGTTTCGAAAAATCATTCATTTAAAAAAATATTAAACTGCGTAAAAAGTACAGTAGAAAATACTGAATTAAGGAATATCATTATTAAACTTTTACATTTTGTATTTTTGTAAAATGTGGGGTCCTTTATATGCATACAACGAAGCTTTCTTAGTCGTCCTTCTTTAAATCAACCCTAAACTTTCAGATTAACACCCAGGTTATCGCTTAAGATTTGAAATAAGTAATAAACTCCAACTGGGCTCAAGAGCTAAGGAATTATTTAATGAATATACGAGCGGAAGACATTTCCATAGGTTAAGCTGAAAAATCTTTAACGCAGTCAATTTATAAACGTAATAGAGCAAGTGTAAAACTATTCAATTGGTCACACATTTTAGCAGCAATGTTATAAAGGTATTTTTGATAAATGTGAATAGTAATTTAAAATAACAAAACACATAAATAAACAAAGAACTATTACCAAATTACGTCTTGCTGGTAAATATTTTCTAAAGGACTAGTTCTTAAAATTTGGTCTTGACTCTATTTACTCACTGTGTAAAACTAATTCAAATAATATTATTCACTTTCTTTACGCCTGTGAAATGTTTACATTATTCAAATATATACTGTTGGTACAAACTGTGACAAAATTTTCTTTTTAACACACAATATGATATTCAGGAAGACTATTTTATCGTAGACACTGCTTCGTTTTTAAATATCCGTGCAGGTTACCAAAAACAGAAATTACTTTTTTCTATAATAAAAAAGTATTCAGCTTGAGGGAAGATAACTTTATGAATAAAACTTACACAAAATCTCACAACTAATACTTTTACTAACACAAACTATACTAACTCGTTTTAGTAAACTTATGTTTTGTTATTTCTATGTTAATAGTTATTATAAGAGAACTTTATTTATGGAATAGATTTTTTTTTGTCTTCTTGCTTATCTGCCTTTCTTAGCTTTGACAAGGCGAAAAAAAGACAAAGCTAAGAAAGGCGGATAAGCAAGAAGGCAAATGTTTCAAGCATCTTAGCAGAAATAATAATAACAAATGCAGTACTATTTTAGTTAATTATTAATATATTTGTTATTTTTGTAGTAGACATAATGCAAACTTCATGCTATGAAATGGTATATTTTTAAACAATAAATATATTTTTGAAATGGTATTAAGTCATCCGTTTTAAATAATTGACCCATAGTAAATATAAGCTCCATTAAATACAATTACACGTTATAAAGTATTTTCTAGTAATAATACTCTATACGCAGATTTATAAGAGTATATTAACACCCTACTTTGTAGAGTGATTAGCCGTGTTGATTAAGTCATCAAGGCGTACATAACTATTGTGCTAACTCTAAATACAGAGATATTTAACTTAGATTTGGGCTGAAGTGTGCAAGTGAGTTATATCACTGTTACATGCTATGGCCTGCGTGATATGTCACTTAGCGAACACCTTTCCACGCAAGAGAAAGAGAAGTATGAACCATTTAGATTTATTTTAGTTAAGTTATTTCCGATGTTTAGTAAAATGAAATACGATTATTGTTTCGAAAAACTTCAAAAGTTTGTAATAACTAAAGCTGTCGTGAGTTATTATATTGAACTGTTAAAACCACAACGATAAATAATATAAAACTTACTAAGCAGTATACTCTTATAGTGTTTACTTATTTTTAACGATTGTTTCTGTTTAGTTTGTTAAATATTAAATGAGTTATCTATAATACACATACATAGGCTATATAAATAAAAAAGTTTTAGGCTATGAGGTATAAGTTTGTAACCATCACTGATGATGATGATGATGACCTGGTCATCAAAACGCGTTTGAATTATTAAACGTTCTTTATGAGAAACTGTGTTCTGTTTTTTTTATTTATATAGTGTTATTTCTCATAAGTCCAGTTCAAGTTTAAATTTTATACATAGGCTATATTAAGTTAACGTAAGCGAAGGTGCTATAACTCCGCAACCTACCCCCACAACCCCATGTAGGCTACCCCCTCCACCCCATCCATCATGACATTTTCTTTTTGTAACTGCGGGGGTTGGGTTTGGAGAAATGGGTGTCAAAAGAGGGCATCGCACAAATGGACTTCTTATAGGAAGTCGGTGATGCAGCTGGGAATCGACTGCCAAAGTGGCCTAGACTGGCGGGAATGTTCCTAAATGTCCTAAAAGCTTCCAGAGTATTATTAGAATGTTCTAGAATACTCGAGAATGTTCCAGAATATTTGATAATGTTTTAGAATTTCTGGGCCATAATAGGGAATAACGTTTTCTGAACGTTCGAGAATGTTTTAGAAACCGGAACGGTCTATGAAGCTAGACACCTAAAACTTGGCACAAACAAATCTTAAGTTATTATATATAGGAGAGAAAAAAACATTTGTTCCTAAAAAATAATTTACGTGAAATTTTATAATCGAAGTAAAATGTACCTCATACAAACTGGTTTAAATCATGCTTTTTGAGCTTACTGTATGATCGTGTATGTAAGCCTAAATGAGGAACATAGATTTATGTGGAAACACATTATACGTGTTTGGGCCAGTGAAATGTCAGTATTTACCCGATATTTCTTTCATTCATATCTACGAGCGAAGCCACGGAACAGTTATAGTGTAATGTAAATATAAATTGGTGAGCTAATGTGATAGTCAAAGTGAATTAAACTTAGTAATTGACCTCAAATGTGACACATATCTTTCTAATGATAAATCTTTGAAGTTATGGAAAAAGGTTTTAAGTCAGAAAAATGTTTACCTCTATTGTACGAATAAAATATATATTTTTTGTGATTTCAATGGTTACGCTGCCAAACTTCAATGCTAAAGATGTTGAAGTTAAAAAACAAAGTTTCGTGGTTTTTATATATATATATATATATAGCCGAGATTCGAACCTGGTATCTTCTGATCAGGAAGATGCCACGCTATACCTTCGGCTATGAGAAAAACTGACAACAAAACAACACTTTAGTTATTTGCTACCGTATTGCCTACCTCGCCCCTTCTCCTCTCGCTGTTATAATATATACTGTAATGCAAGCCATGAGTTTGTCAAACTTTTGAGTGCTTCTCCTGTTAACAATTTCTGACTTAAGCCGTTTTGCCCTAACTTCAAAGAAATAAAGTAAAGATATTTAATTACGATTGCTTGTGTCTGAGGCGATAAGATCAAGAAAATATCCAAAAATATTTTTTTTTCCATGAAGGTTGAGATTTGAAATTTGGTTCATATATGATGATCTAGTAAATCACTCCTGTTTTAATAACTTAGTTTAAGGAATGAATTCAACTACTCCTAATAATTTGTTTATTATTAATTTGGTTATATAAGATGATCTAGTAAATCACTCCTGTTTTAATAACTTTGTTTAAGGAATGAATTCAACTACTCCTAATAATTTGTTTATTATTTCTTACTATTTGCAGCTAGAGAACTGAAATTTCATGCATTTATTTCTTTAGTTATTCATAGAAAAAGTAAATCACTCCATTTCAATAAATTCAATGTATAAAGCGTAAAAATAAGATAGTTACTTATATTAATAAACACCAGTAGTTCTGAGAACAGTAGACCTCAAAAAACATTTAATAAATATGTAAAATCTACCTTGTACGTGTTGCAGATTTGTAAA
>JAGFPH010010336.1:18223-30260 GCA_018207615.1 Philaenus spumarius | reverse complement strand
TTATGGTATTTTACGGTTAGGCGGGTTACACACTGAAGTGGCGTGGCTGCCACTCGGAGGCACGCTGCATGCGTCATGCCAGTGCATCCGCGAGTACGATGCAAGGAGCTTACACACTGGAATGGCGCCACATGGCCATACATTTATATCTGTACTCATATACTCAGTATTTTCAAAAATATCAACAAGTGAAGACGAGCTGTTGTCGTTGTTAGCTGGAAAATATATTTGAATTACTTTATTTATATAATAATAATAATTATTAAATTTTAGTATCGAAAACGTACCTATATACTTTGTAAACAAAATACATTTTTAAAATGTACATATCTTTTGATCTATACATTTGATTTTAAATATTAAAACAGATTTGGATTCATAATAAAATTATCTTTAAGTTATTATATTCATAACCCAATATATAACCAAAATAAATGTCAAATAATACAAAATAAAAAAAATATTGTTCACCATTTGTCGAATTTTAAATAGTAGTGTTTATAGGGCTAGTCAGTAAAGGTGTTAAAATTCGCTGTAACTATCTGATTTTTTTAAATTAATATTTTAGGTATGTTTTCTAAACGTGGTTCAAATTTTATTAAAATTGGTTAAATACTTTTAAAGTTATTCAATTTTTACTGAAGACATGAACAAACAATTTTTCACCGAATAAAGATATCGGAAAATAGTTTTTATAGGCCTAATCAGTAAAAATATTAAAATTTGTTGTAACAATCTGATTTAGTTATATTATTATTATAGATATATGTGGTTCAAATTTTATTGAACTCGGATAAATATTTTTAAATTTGTTCAATTTACGACCTGTGGAACACAAATAAGCCCTGAATTAAACACTGACGAAGACCAGAGAGTGGTATATGCGCATGCGTTGGGTCGAGATGCGTGTGGCATGCATCGCCAAACACCGACCGATCGGTGTTCGAGCGGCAGATGCGTGGCGCAGCGCGATGCACGGAAGATGCGCCACGCCACTGCTACTTCAGTGTGTAGGATCCCGTTTAAAAACATTAGTTGGTTTTCGCGTGGCGAGCAGCTACTTGCCACTTGCAGCAAGCTGCATGCCACGCCACTTCAGTGTGTAACCCGCCTTAGAACGATTTTAGGGACTCAAGACTGGCTATAAGGAAGTGTAAAACAATAAACGTGCAGAATAATATCTTATATTGATTTCTTTAGATAAAACCTCAAAAAGTTTTATTGTAGTACGAAAAATCTCAAAGTTGTTACTTTTGGTAAAAAACCATGCTTTTCCGGTTGTTGGATTTTTGGCTAACGAACTCGTCCGAGCGGCTTAGAAAACCAACGAGTTTACCAAATTTGGACCAAATGGAACGCAAAATTCTGCCGCTAAAGTGCGAATACACAATATTTTAACATATGTTATACGTATATCATTTTTAATGACACCCCAAAACGTATTCTGGGGACCATTATAGCTGCTCATTGACCACTCCTGATCTTAGGTCTCACCATAAGAGACAAACAAAAAGCTCATAATTTCTTTGGAAATTCGCTAAAATGAATAACTGTTCATGGCGCAGTATATAATATCCTAAAACTGCTTGACTATAAATAGCTTTATAATACTGGGAATAATCTTTAACCTGCTTGCTTCAAATTATCCCCGAATTCGTATCTAATAGGAGGTTACGGACAATAACACTCAACCCGATATTAGCCAAACCCTATTATTTAAAATGACCTGCGTGCCAAACTGTCTGGTCAGTCTTGAATGCTTCCTATCACGGTAATTTCAGGAGGCGGAGATCTTAAAGTAACAAACTGAGCTGAAGATATGTAAAAGGATTGCTAGTTGTCCTCTATAAATTAGGCTAACTTTGTAGACAATTACCAAAACATTATGTTTTCAGGTTTTTTTTCTCTATAACTCGGTTATTCTTTGACCTACAGAAACGACAAACAAAACATATTTTCTATCATACTTCATTATAAACTGCAAGCGTTACATCAGTAGAGTATTTTTATTTTAAGCATTCAATAATTGCTTAAAAAGTCAGCTGATTCAATAATCAGCTAACTTCTTTAGGACCTAAACGTATTTTAATGTACTAGAACAAAAAAGTAATTTAAGTAAACAATGCAATGCGGTACTTTAACATTGCAACAGGTGAAACGTCAAAAGGTTCGGCTGTTTTCTAACAGATAGTAGCACTGTCGCGTTTTGATTAAATCGCCTTTAAAATCTGTAAAAAATTCATAATGTAATTAATTAAGTGTTTGTGTGATACTAGTGCAGTATGTTAAAACGTATCCTTCATAACTTGTACCTCAGTCGGTGTTGCCTCGCTCATAAAACCACGATTTCGTACCAAAAACATCCACTTTAGGTAGGCCTACTAGTGATGAAATTACTATTTCGTCTGTCGTCAAAAAAAATTATTCGTCTCTTGGTAATGTTTTGTAAAGCTAACGGTTATCCACTTTAAACATTCGTAACAACCACCATTTTGAAAATTATAAAATTAAATTCTTCGTTTTTGGCATATTTGTAAATCTTAACATTCAAAATGTTTATACCTAATTTGAACTCAATATCGTATCTATTTCAGAAGTTACAGTGAGTTTTTGTAAAAAGTAAACAAAATGGCGGATTGCGACTAAACTAAGCCGAATTCGAACAATAGTTACTGGGCATTTTTAATTTATTGCAATGTATACAATGCGATATTGTACAGAACGCTAAGGACACCCTGTATATAGAAAGTAAGCTGTTTTTAATCTTTATCGACGATTGAATGACAACAATTGTAGCAATTGTGTGTGCAAATATCCCACTACAAACAATTTACCAGGTATAACTCTACAAATAAAAATCTTTTGGAAAAAAATTTACCATTTCTTATAAATATTAATACGATTTAGTAACAAAAAGTTGCTTAGGTTATATGCTCGGAAATTAGTGCTGTAGCACCAGATTTTAGGGTTTGATAAAAAAATTTAAAGCAACTATTTTGAAAATTAATCTCTTAACGTCTACGAACCGGCTTAAAAATGTAGTGTTAGTTCGGACACTGTCCCTGCTCGTTTCGCTTATCAACCCCAGCGGTGGCCCACGGCGAAGCCTACACAAACAGATTATTGTATAATCTCATGACGATTGAGCGGTGACCTTATACCACAGCTAATGTAAGACAGAGATTGAAATAGACACGACCGACCCCAATAATCCGAACTGCGGCATGAGTTGTAATTTCACCATTAATAAACAACCAATATTTCAACTAAATTTTTATATTACTAACTAAAGGAAACAATCTAATATGTAACACCAGATGATTGCCTTATAAAACCGTATGCCTTTTGTTTATTTTTATATAACATTACAAAAAACTGTTAGTCGTTGGAAGAATAATTGCCTGATTCTAAATTTGCAAAGGTGGTTGTAAGTGAACGTGTTTTGGTTCATTGTAGGCATAAGCTATAAAATTAAGTTTGTTATCCAAATAAGCTACGTTTTATTTATAACTACGGGAAACCCCTGCGTGCTCCCCTCGCCAACCCCGTTGGAACCTACTATACTCATAATCATGATGTTTTCTTTACGGTATAATAAAGGTGTAGAATTAATAATAACCCCAAAGCTACGATGGTAAATCATGTTAAAATCTAATTATTTTGTATATTTTATAACAGCAGTTATACTAAAGGTTAAAAGAACCAGCAAGGCTCATTTTCTACACTTTAATAAAAACCTAACCTAAAAGTTAAAAATACAAATGATTGCTTCAAAGTTTGAAATCAGCTGTTCATGGAAATATTGGAGCAAACAGATGTTTCATCTGTTATTTTATTCAATTGGTTGCTATGGTAATAAATGTAAATACATGTGTTGGCTCATCAGTGTAGGCCTAACCTAAGATTTTTTCCGACTAAATTTACAAATATTGAAATAAAATTTGTTTTTATCAAAATGAATTATAGGCTATGTTACCCAGGGATAGTGTAGCTTTTTTTAGTGAAACTATTTTTTCAATCGGTCCACAGATTTCCCCCTACATACAAATAAACAAATTTTACCTCTTTAAAATATTAGTATTGATATAGATAAAATTCTGTTTTCGTCCGACTGATACGCAAATACTGATACTAAAACCGTTACATGAAACCGATAGTTGTAGATTTGAGTTTGTATGTCTTCGTCCAGAGTCATGTAACAGATACAAAATATCGGTGACGCACACTTTGGAACTATCTCTACTAGCCTATTGAGTGTTTCAGAGAAATATTTCTCCGCACGCCAACCTCCGATGAAACCTTTTAAAAATATATGTTTTGTTTTATTTATAATAAAGGTGTAGGATTAATAATAACCTCAAAACTATGATGGTAAATAATGTCAAATGTTCAAATCAAATGATTTCGTATATTTTATAACAGCAGTTATAGGCTAATAAAGGTTAAAAGAACCAGCAAGGCTCAGATCGGCACTTTAAAAACCTAACCTAAAAGTTAGAAATACAAAAATAATTGCTTCAAAGTTTTAAATCAGGTGTTAATGGAAATATTGGACCAACAGATGCTTTATCTGTTATTTTATTCAATTGGTTGCTATGGTAATACATGTAAATATATGTGTTGGTTCATCAGTCTAGGCCTAACCTAAGATTTTTCCGACTAATTATACAAATATTGAAATAAAAAATGTTTTTATCAAAATTAATACTATTGTTACTCAGGGATAGTGTAACTTTTTATTAGTAAAACTACTTTTTCAATCGGTTCAGTAGTTCCAGAGATTACCCCTACATACAAACAAACAAACAAATTTGACCTCTTTATAATATTAGTATAGATATGTAAGAACAGAGGTCTGGTTATAATACAGGAAGCATTTTTCATTAACTTTTGTTTATTTGCTTTTAGTTTGTTAATCTAACCTAAAAAAAGCTGTCGGTAGTGCAGAACAATATTTGCTAAATTGGTTGCTATGGTAATGAATGTAAACAAACATGTGTTGATAAGCTTGTGATCCCGAACAGCGTTTTATCTGATATAGGGCAAGGAGTAAACCTCCCAAATTTTCGCTATTTTTACGCTTAATTTTGTTTTGTGCAAAATATGTTCTTATTGTAAGCCTATGACCTTAATAATAATACGCCTTTAAATTTTCGTATCTGTATCTTAAGTAATTTTTGCTCAACGTTGATTCTATGTCGGTCAGTCAAGTAATTCAGTTGCTTAGTGCAAATTTAAATGAATTTATAATCGATTTAAATTAAACTTTTAATTTGCCAGGAGTTTTCAGTGAAGCAGTTGGGAATAGTTAGTGTAGTATAAAAAATAGCAATAAAAGCCTCCATCAACTACATTACCTTTGCCTTTTAAACATCGAGTTCCATTACAGTTTGTACATAAAAGATAACGTTTCCCTATTTGCTAGTAGCCTGGTTTAGTTAAAACAAATTAAACTCCACCACCTCTCCAAAAGCACAAACGCAATAGTGTTATATCAACATTGGAAATTTAGTCAAAACACCGAACCGCCGCGGCGTCACCAAGTCTCGAGTAAATAGAATGAATGGAAAACGAATTGATTTTATTCAAAGTGACAAGCTTAATTGCAAAATCAATCCGCAGTTTCACGGTTACGCTAAAACAATAAACTTAAACGGAAAACGTATTTATAAAATTTAACTTATGTTCACAGACGTTCACTGAAGATGGCGAAATAATCGTTGAAACGCGTTTGAATAAAAATCAATTATTTGTGAGAATCTGTGTTTATGTTTTATTATAACAAGTTTTTTTTATATAACTTCCAAATTTAAAAGGTGCGGCTATACACAACACACCCGTCACGTCACGTAAGGATCAGGCGCGAAAAGTATATTTTTATTTCATCGGTATATTTTTAAGGACACTTTGGGGTTTTTGATTTTAGGTTACAACGCTAGTGATATCTATTTCTGGAGACCAGACCGTATTCGTGCAGTTTGTTTCAATGAAAGAAAATGTTGTAATTTTAATAAAAAATGTGAAATTTCATTATTACTTCATATTTATATTTACAAGTACACTTTTTGAGGATTTCAGTTTTAGGTTGACAAATAACCATTATTTATTTAATTACAAAAACAAAAAAATTTTGTAAGTAAAATTAAATAAATTACTGCTAAAGTGAATACTCCGTTTACTGTTTTTTATTTTAACATCTAAATATATTTACCGATTGTCAATAATAAGAAAACTAATCCTGTTGGCATTACTAAAAATTAAAAAGGTAGATGCTACTATGAATTGGACAGTAATATTTCACAATAAAATGTCATTGTAGAGGTTGTAACCAAGATTGTTACCAATAGTAACAAATAGTTTAAGTTTACTGTAAGAAGTAGTTGTTGATTTAATACATACAGTAGTTGTTATTCTTGGCAATGCCACTTCCTAAAGATCCTATACAAAAATAGATGTTTCCTGCCACAGGAAATTAAAATGTAGTCACTAATGTTGGTGTATATATTGCTACAGACTCTTGTTTATTTATGTTTCAGAAAAATCATTTGACGTCAACTATTCATGTTTAAATATAAACAAAGTAAGCAAACATTAAGTTAGACCTTTCGATAGACCTCTGAGTATTACTTATTTACAATTTAAAAAAAAAAACCCGAAGTCAGACATAAAGAAGTTATTGCTTTGTCTGAGAAATTCATTTAGTCTTTTAATATTAACTATATTTACTGTAAACAAAACTATGACCTTTGACTTAATTAGAGTTTTAGAGAAACTTAACACACGTGAATATAGTAAGGAAGCCGTTTTTAGAAGTAATGATTAGTGTATTTTAACGATATATAAAGTATAGATCAAAAGTGTTAGTATGATGAAAGGAAATCACTATTTTTGTATTATCTCTGCTACGGAGCCAACAAAATATAATCATCAAACATTTAGGCATCCGCTTCGGTTTTTCCGCGTACATTCGGGTAACATCGTTGACATGCCTGAATGTTTGTTGACTATATTGTGTTGACTATATTATAATAACACCTTTTAACTATAAAATACACTAACCATTGCTTCTAAAGCAGCTTTAGCATTAAGGCTCGGCTCCCTACATTCGAAACGGCGAAGTTGGGTACCAATTTCAATGTTAAATAACCAAAACATACCTTCACTATTAAGCATATTTTTGTGTTGTTTTTGTCAAAAAACGAAAGCTGTATTTTTTTTCTTAAAGTAAAATAGTTTGTGGGTGTTGATTGCTAAGGCTTTTTGCAATATCTCTTTTTGCAACTGAGTAAAAAATTAATAAAGTTTACTATTTTTTACTATTTATATCATACGTTTATGAAAACAATAACACGGTTTTTGAAAATGTATTCAGCAATCAACATCCGCATATGACAGTGCTTCAAAATGAAACCAAATTTTTAAATTTATTCCACGAATTAACGGGAAAAAATGACTTATTCTGTAGCATTGCTCTTATGGGAATCAGATTCAATATGGCGGACAGGGTAGCGCCCCCTTAAATCATACGGCTTCCTTACTATTGCCTATTCACGTCTGTTAAGTTCCTCTCATAAACTCAAGGCTCGTAGTTTTGTTTGCAATAAATATAGTTAGTATTAAAATTAATTTCACAGATAAAAAGATAACTTCTTCATCATCTGTAGCTTAGGTTTTTTTAAATTGTAAATAAATAATGCTCAGAGGTCTATCAGAAGTACTTAATGATCGCTTACTTTGTTTAGATTTAAACATAAATAGTTGGTGTCAAATGATTTTTCTGAAAAATAAACAAGAGTCCGTAGCAATATATACATTTCAATATTAGTGACTACATTTTAATTTCCTGTGGCAGGGAACATCTGCAAAAGATCTTTAGGAAGTGGCATTGCCAAGAATACCAACTATGTATTAAACCAACAACTACTTCTTACAGTAAACTTATACTTAAATTATTTGTTGCTACTGGTACTAAACTTGGTTACAACCTATACAATGACATTTTGTTGTGAAACTTTGCAACCATTTACCTTTTTAATTTTTAGCAATGCAAACAGGACGAGTTTTCTTATTACTGACAATCGGTAAATAAATGTAGATGTTAGAATTAAAATTAATAAACGGAGTATTAACTTAAGCGGTAATTTATTTAATTTTACTTTTTTTTTTGTAACTAAACAAATAATGCTTATTTATTAACCTAAAACTAAAAAACACCAAAACGTGTACTTGTAAAGTAAAAATAATATATTATAAAATAAATGTAGATCTATGGGTAGCAACAATGAATATAATAATTAATAATAATAGCACAATTTTGATTGTTTCATAATGTATACCTATAACTTTGTTATGCAGTGCATTGTGGAGCAGGAATATGACGGGATTTAAAAATGAAAACATACTTTAACATCAAAATCAGCTGTTTCTGTGCAGAAACAAATGAATTTAAACCATTCCAACTTTTGGAAAATGTAAATAAGCCGTCACTCTGACTAAATAATATTGCTAAGTTATCGGAAATACAAAAAACTTACGTGTACATGTGTACAGTGAAGACATTCGGTGTGCATTAACTTACCTGTGAACAGAAAAAAATTATTAATACATGATTATACGAAATATGTTAAATTAAATATTAAATAGGTTGTTTGGAGGAATCTGTCATGCTTGACAAGCGCATTCGTCTCGTAAAAATACTGAAAAGGGTTCAACAAAACAAACATCTCAAAATACGTTGTCAACTAGTTACGGTTCCTGAAATTTATGAACGTCATTAGTGTGAATTAAAAGTTTGTTTGTGTTTGTTTTTATTTTGCTAACATAACCTACAAAAAAAAAACTGTTGATTGTGAAAAATAATTAACTGATTCTAAATTTTCCCAGTTGTTTGCTGCGGCAATGAATGTAAATGCAGTCAAAAAATATGTGTTGATTCAGAATAGACCACACCCAGAATCATGCTGTTAAGCTTTTGATTCAAATCAGCTGTTTTATCTGTTATAGGGTTGGAGGTGAACCCATAATATTTTGAATATTTTCAATTTCAACCATTAAAAACAATATTTTGCAAAATACTTTCTTAGTGCACTTCTACTGAATGGTACGAAGGTACCCTGACAATTGTAAAGCTCTAGCTACCATAGTTTTAACTTACGTTGTTTATCAATCAGTCAGTCAGGACTTCTTCTTTTGTACATACAGATTGTAACTTTGCCACTCAATAACAGCTGACAAATAATTCGATATTTGATAACTCTTAAACGTATTACTTTAAAGACAACTACTCGTACCCAGACCTTTATGGTAAGAGTGCGGAAGTAAAGCATAGGCCTACGTGGTTGACTAGCTTTAAAGCTGACAGGATATGACTAGATATCTGTTCTTTAGCTTCTGATTTTTTTAAACATTATACTACGACATTCAAGTAAAAAAAAACAATTGACGTACACAGCTCGTCATAGCATATAATATAAATGCATTGACGAACTGGGTACGTCATAATGCCCAAAAGGTTAAACACAAGTGCTATGTTGAGCTTTAGGGCTCGGTAGGAGTGAAACGCCATAACTGATTTGACCGCTGCTCTCCAAGTGGCATAGCTGTACACTACTAGCATTGAGTTTGTGGGCGTTTCTTCTTCCGCTAGCAAACATAGGGTGGCATCTTTATGAACCCTTAATGTAAACGTACTGAAATACGCATGCGTGACAATGTAGGCGAGTATGTATTATTAAACACAGCTTTGTCTCACTCATTCAAAATCAACGGATATATTATTAGCGAATTTCCATAGGGAAAATGAGCTATTGCAGTGGCCCCTTATGGTAAGACCCAAGGTCGGGAGTAGCAAATTAGCACCGTTTATGGTCCCCAGAACACGTTTTGGGGTATATATATGTATATATGTGTTCGAACTCTAGCGGCCGCATTTTAAGTCCGATTTGGTTCAAATTTGGTAAAAAAATCCAACAATCGGAAGCACATTTTTTGACTGGAAGTAACTATTTTTTTAGATTTTTCCTACGAGAATGAATTTGTTTTTGAGTTTTTTCTACAAATATAAATGTAGGATGTTATTCTGCACATTTGTTTTTTTTACGCGACCTTATAGCTCGCTTGGTTCTCCCAAATCGATCAAAATGTAAAATACCTTAAAAGTACCCGGTTCAAAGCCATGTGGTGGATTTTACCGTGGGTTGGCGTGCAAAACGCAATGCTTTGTGTGCTGAAGAAACTCCCAATATTTGGAATGGCGTGCGAAGCACGCAATGCTTTGTGTATTGGAGATACTTCCAATATGTGGAATGGCGTGCGAACCACCATTTTACGGCTATTCATCACCGTCGTAAATAGACCTATTTCCCAAATTGTTGGTTGAAACCCTAAAACATAGGCCTACAAACTTAATTTTTGAAATTTGCTCAACTCACGTCAGCGGTTCAGCTGTGGGGACGAATTATTTTTCTAATATTCCTCCACGAACAACAAGTTGTGATAACCACCAGAGTGAAGGTTAACATTGGAGTAGGAATACAAATTCGGCGCGTTCATGGTTTAACAATAAAGCAGATTAGTTCGTAATAATTTATCAGGATTTATTGCAATTACTTTTATTTGAAAAATAATTAAACTTCGAAGGTCACGAGTTTTATACATTTTTGATATTTGCATTATTAAATAAGAAAAAATTGCAAATTTATATGTTGCACAAAAAGTACACTAACTTCAAATTAACAATCAAATGCTCCACAACAAACACTCCACCCGGATCACACGTGGCTTGTTTATTTTACGTCCACATTCTCCTGAACATGCAACCTAGTGGTTTTCTACAATTCCCGAAACACGATATTCCGATGTACTTGAGACGACGTGGGTAAGTGAAAGAGAAAAACACTGATTACTATATAAAGTATATTATTGCCACTGGTCTTAGCCGGAGTCACTGACCGTACAAGGTTCGTACACTCCTAGGCCTGTCTAACGACAGCAAAAACTGGATTCTGTCGGCAGAAATATTCCTCTGAAACACTCAATAGTAGAGATGGGTCCAAAGTATTCCTCACCGATATTTTGTATCTGTTACGTGACTCTGGACGAAGTCATTCAAATTCAAATCTACAACTATCGGTTTCATGTAACGGTTTTAGTATCAGAATTTGTTTGCGTATCAGTCGGACTGAAACAGAATTTTATCTATATCAATACTAATACGTATTATAAAGAGGTAAAATTTGTTTGTTTGTTTGTTTGTTTGTATGTAGGGGGTAATCTCCGGAATTAGGTACTGAAACTATTGAAAAATAGTTTTACTAAAAAAGCTACATAGTCTATAATTCATTCTGATAAACAATTTTGTATTTCAATATTTGTAAATTTAGTCGGAAAAAATCCTTAGGTTAGGCTTAGACTGATAAACTAACATATACTTCTTGAATATTCATTACCATAGCAACCAATGAATGTAATAACAGATAAAACAACTGTTTGCTCTAATATTTCCATGAACACTTGATTTCAAACTTTGAAGCAATTATTTGTATTTATAACTTTTAGGTTAGGTTGTTATTAAAGTGTAGAAATGAGCCTTGCTGGTTCTTTTAACCTTTAGTATAACTACTGTTATAAAATATACAAAATAATTTGATTTGAACATTTAACATTATTAATTAACTTGCTTAGTTTAGAAGTTGTCTGTTTATCTCATGTGTGGGTTTAAAATTAAAATTCATGAAACTCAGCATGCATGTTTATCACATTAGTTTATACAAATAAGCAACATTTTATTGTGCTTAAGTTATCTGTTTCATGATGGCATAGGTTAAAACTTTTCAAAGTTAAATATCTAAAACAAACTAAAGATTTTAAGAAAAAATGTAGACAATTTAAAGACACATCCAATTAAACCACTTAAGGATAACTGAGAAAAACTATAATTCTGGCTTAAATTAGTTTAAACTAGGGGCTCTGCCCCTGGACGCTCCGCGTCACAACCCCGGCTCGGCCTTCGGCCTCAGATGGCTGCTTCGCTTCGCTC
>JAGFPH010010335.1:12691-31032 GCA_018207615.1 Philaenus spumarius | reverse complement strand
GTGCTGCTAATGGTGAAAATGTGAGAACAACACCTAAAAACAATAAATATAAATTTTTACACTTTCCTTAAAGTTAGAGAGATGACAACTTGTCAATTTATTTCTTACAAAATACATATAAAATATAAACCAGTTTTACATTTTTTCACGTTCTGCTAAGGGGTAGAAATGTAGTAACAACCCTTAAAACAATAAATATTAATTGTTATACTTTCCTTAAAGTTAGAGAGCTGAAGTTTTATACATTTACTTTTAACAAGATACATATATAAATAAAGCAATTTTACATTTTGTTAGGTGGTGCTAAAAGGGGTGAAAATGTGATAGCAACCACTAAAAACAATAAATATTAATTGGTATTTTTTCCTTAAAGCTAGAGAGCTGAAATTTGGAACTCGTTAATTAATTTTAAATAAATATTTAAAGACGTAAGCTGATCAAAACTATCCCGATCTATGAATTCGCATAAAGACGTATCTGGGTGATCTGCAACATCCAGCTAAGACTGTGATTTACCAGTATGTAGATTTAGAGATTCAAAAGGAAGAAGCCCTTCACTCTGAATTTTTTTATTTTAAATTTATTTAATTTATTCAGTCCAAATACCACGACAAAGACGACTGACGGGCAGCCACTGAACAATAAATACCAATCTAATAGAAAATATTATGTAATAATTCACTTTCGTGCAATAAAAGATGAGAGAAAAATATTACAAATTATGTGACATAGTGATGCAAAACAAATTCCCAATAGCGGAGCATTTGTATTCGGCTAGTGTATATATAATAATTTAATGACACGCCAAAACGTGTTCTGGGGACCATTATCGGTGCTCATTTACTACTCCCGACCTTAGGTTTTACCATAAGGGTCACCCACTGCAGTAGCTCATTTTTAATATGGAAATTCGCTAATAAAGCGCTTAATCTAGAAACAATAAATTTGTATAGTAATATCGTAAGTACGCTAAAGATGTCTATTTTTGGTGAATATTAAAGGAGCATAAATGTAACCAGTAAAACCATTTCCTATATCCGTAACCGCTTAGGCTAGAAATTTTAAATTTGCTGGTAAGGTTTTCTTTACAATTTATTATTACAGGTATGGTCCAAAAATATATGTTTTATGATATTCCTACATAATCATTTATACTGGAAATCCAACATTTCATAATATTCCTTTTTCAAGCATTAAGCGTCTGCTCCAGTAAACAAGAAAGCAACCGGAAACCCAACCGCTCCTCACTATTGCAGTTGAACGCAATTTCTTGCAGTTGAACGCTTTGACATTGCCTCATTTCAAACCATTTAATAAGTCTATCTTTTGTAATTGAGTGTTGAAAAAAAAACTGAATATTCTTTATAAAATTTCGGATCCGGCTTGCAAATTATTTTTCATTATTATTTTTTATTGTGTTAGGAAAAAATTCAAACTTTTACTTACAAAATGTCAATTACATAACAAATCAAAAGCAAAAAAAAAAAAAAAAAATTAAATTGCAAAACGGATGCGTGTTGTGACTGTGTTAAAAATGAGACATTGCAAACAATTTTATGATAAGATATAAACGAAATAAATGGTTTGAAATTTAACATTGCTCTTATTTGATAAAAATCCAAGATGGCCGCCACTGCAGCACACCCTTAAGGAAAGCAGACGAATAATGTTTTATTTAAACCATTTATTGACGAAATATCGCTGTGAATAGACAATGTAGACCATGCAAGCGTGGAGAAGGATACATCTTGTACATACAACATAATGCGAAGGAAAATAAAAATCCATCTACTGTACCTACAAAGCGATGCATTGTTATACTAGCACATTAGTCTGCTTTATATTCAGCTGTAGTGTAGACTGCACTGGAAATAATTCTACTCTTTAAAATGCTAGGAGAAAATATTATGCATTTTGTGATTTATGTTTGCTACAATGGAAATGTAGTTTATTACTCTCCATTATTTAGCCAAGATTTAATTTGTAGGTTTAATTATGAAAATATTTTTAAATGTTTGACACAATTTTTAACAAAAGGTGTAGTATGTAATAAAATGAAATTTAATGTGGTTTGATGGTTTTATTTCATATTTTAAACAGCTGTATTTATAAAATCTAACCAATATTATAAAGAGGTAAAATTTGTTTGTTTTTTGTTTGCTTGTATGTAGGGGGTGATCTCTGGAAGTACTGAACCGATTGAAAAAATAGTTTTATTAATAAAAAGCTACACTATCCCTGAGTTACGTAGTGACGAAATGGTCTAATTGGTATTGTATCCAGTAGATTAAACTTCCAGACCTTTCGACAGATTAAATACAACCCGTATAACGCACAGATACGGCATACATTATCAGTTTGTGATTCGTTATTATATCCTATCAAATTCTCTCGAAGGAAAAGAAAGAAAACTGTTAACATGGTGTTTTGTAAATCGTATTTTAACTTGAACAGGACTTATGAGAAAGAAACACTATTTAAATAACAACAGAATACAGGTTGCCATAGCAAAACGTTTGATATTCAGACGCGTTTCGATGACCACGCCGTCATCATCAGTGATCGTTTCAGAAGCAAACTTATAATAATTATGTTTTGTAACTAGTCTATACTAATATTATAAATAGGTAAAATTTGTTTGTATGTAGGGGGTAATCTCTGGAACTACTGAACCGATTGAAAAAATAGTTTTACCAATAAAAAGCTACACTATCCCTGAGTAACATAGGCTAGAATTTATTTTGATAAAAACCTTTTTTATTTAAATATTTGTAAATTCAGTCGGATATAAATCTTAGGTTTACCTAGACTGATGAATCATCACATGTATTTACATTTATTACCGTAGCAACCAATTGAACAAAATAACAGATAATATAGCTGTTTGCTCCAATATTTCCATTAACAGCTGATTTCAAAATTTGAAGAAATTATTTTTGTATGTCTAGCTTTTAGGTTAGGGTTTTAAAGTGTAGACATGAGCCTTGCTGGTTCTTTTAACCTTTATTATAACTGCTGCTATTAAATATACAAAATAATTTAATTTGAACATTTCATATTATTTACCATCTTAGCTTTGTGGTTATTATTAATAATATTTTAAAGAGGCCAAATTTATTTGTTTATATGTTTGGGGTAATCTGTGGAACTACTGAACCGATTAAAAAAATAGTTTTACTAATAAAAAACTACACTATCCTTGAGTAACATAGGCTAGAAATAATTTCGATTCAAGGGCTAAAACAACCCCTAAAACAATAAATATTAATTGTTATACTTTCCTTAAAGCTAGAGAGCTGAAATTTTGTAAATTTTTTTCTTACAAGATACATAGAAAAAGTAAATTAGATTTGCATTTTGTCGCGTGCTGCTGGGGTGAAAATGTGATAACCCCTAAAACAATACAAATTAATTATTATATTTTCCTTAAAGTTATTAAATTGAACATTTTTGCATTTATATCTTACAACATACATAAAAAAATGTCATAGATTGACATTTGATTGTAGTAAACATATTGATTGTTACACTTCCTTAAAGCTAGAGAATAAATCCTTAATAAATTAAGTAATTTAAAAATAAGAAACCGCTATGTTACATCCTAATTAAAATAAATAAGACATATTATAATTTAATAGTAAGGTATATTTATATAAAATAGCCTGTTTTCATTGCTTCGATGCGAGACACCGCGGGGGTTGACGAGCGAAGCGAGCTTGGGGCGGAGCCCTCTAGTATTGAAATAATTGTGTGGAGTATGAAATTCCATTTATTAACAAACATGGGAAGTATCGTGGTGCATTGACTGATGTTTACAGCTAATTACAGTTTAAAATTGTAACTCAGGCGAGAGTCTAAGTTGGTGAAATTTTGACTTTCCATAAATTGAAACCCACCCCTCCGTTTCAAGAAATGAAATACAAACCTCGTTGGGATTTATTCATCTTTCGACATTTTATATAATTTAATTTGCTTTACTCACAGATATGTTTCTCTGAGACGTTGACTTTCTTCTGGTTCACAATTCGTTCTGATTGGAAGAACGGTTATGCTGGATTGTATTTTTAGTTGAATTTATTTCGCATCGAAATAATGAATCAGTTACTTTCAGAGCACTGAACATATACCTCTAGTTATTAGCATACATAAAGGATAAATATTTATTTTGAAATGAGTAACGTAACTCGAATTTGTTGTAGTTCAAATGTATGAATTCGTTGCAATTCCTTGTGGTTGAAAATCAAATAACGATAATTCTTAGAACCAAATCAAACTCATTTATGTTTACTACGTTAACCATTTACTTTACGTAGGCATTGTACCGTAGTAGGGAGTTTCCGATATGACTTCAAAAAGTAATTCTTCTTTAAATAACAATTGACAGCTTTTTCGAAAACTCCCATTTCACGGGTCAATTTCTGCTAATTTAACTGTTTTTGCCCGATGAGATTTCCTTTAATTTTTTTTATTTACATATAACTAGGAGAGACCCCTGCGTGCTCCGCACGTCAACCCCCAATGGAACCTTCCAAAAACATATGTTATGTTTTTTTATAATAAAGGTGTCAGATTAATAATAACCCCAAAACTTAAGATGGTAAATAATGTTAAATGTTCAAATCTAATTATTTCTTATATTTTATAAAAGTAGTTATAATAATGGTTAAAAGAACCAGCAAGGCTCAGGTCTACACTTTAAAACCCTAACCTAAAAGCTAGGAATACAAAAATAATTGCTTCAAATTTTGAAATCAGCTGTTAATGGTAATATTGGAATAAACAGCTATATTTTCTGTTATTTTATTCAATTGGTATAATAAAGTGTCGATAAATTTATAATATGTTATTTAATCAATGACTAATTATTGAATAGTCATCTGATAATTATTCTCAAACTAGCAAATCCCCGTGAAAAATCACAGGTGGATTAATTAGATAGACCTACACATCAGAAATACATCATTTATACAAACTACTATTTAAACAACACACTTTATTAGGCTTATTTAACTATGCAGAATGGGATTTTTAACTCGGTAAAAAATGTGTACAATTAATTATAAGGACCATAAAACTGTAGGAATATTTGTTAAGATTTTGTGTTTATGTATGTTATTATTTATATTTAAAGAAAGATAAAAATATTGTCTTTTAATTGCCTTTTATTTCATATTGATAGATCAAACGATTTAGAAGTTATTAATATTATAGGCTATATTATTGATTGAAGTTGTAAACATAACCCCAAAGTATAATCTACGCTATGTTTTGTTTGCGTATTACAGATGATGGTTGAAATCAGCTGTTATATTATTAAGTTAAACGAATAGGTATTTCTTCTTTAAATTTGTATAAACGAATATTTTGATGATAAAAGGTTATAATCTATATATATAAAAGCCAAAACCCACTGACTCACTCATCACGATTTCTCAAAAAATACAGAACGGATTGGAATTAAATTTGGTATGTAGCTTCCTCTAGGGCCATAGGTGCTCACTAAGAAAGGGTTTGAAAAAATTCGAAATTTTAGTGGGGTTTGGGGGGGATCAAAGTTATTAAAAAATGACTTCTTCAAAACTACCAAACGGATTGGAATGAAATTTGGTATGTAGCTTACTCTAGGGCCATAGATGCTCACTAAGAAAGGGTTTGAAAAAATTCGAAATTTTAGGGGGATTTGAGGGGGATCAAAGTTATTAAAAAATGACTTCTTCAAAACTACCGAACGGATTGGAATGAAATTTGGTATGCAGCTTCCTCTAGGGCCATAGGTGCTCACTAAGAAAGGTTTTGAAAAAATTCGAAATTTTAGGAGGGGTTTGGGGGGATCAAAGTTACTAAAATCATAATTTCAGATCTTTTATTATTATGACAATGTGCTTTTATTATTTAAGATCTATATATATATAAATGCCAAATACCACTCACTGACTGGACACTTAAAAAGAATACAATTACGTTAAAAAGACTGAAATACTAACCACCACGGGCAACACCGTACGGGTCAGCTAGTATTTATATACATTTTAAAACATCAAAGCAACTATTATAACGTATAATTATAACATGCATTAGTTCTATAACTCATATTTAAAAAATCAACTCTACAAGAAATTATAACGATTGAAGTTGTAAACGTAACCTCAAACTATAATATACACTGGGTTTACAGATGATGGGCGAAATCAGCTGTTATATTAAATGTTACTCCACGTACGTACACTCGCTTTTATAGGAGCTGATAGCCTATTTTAGTGATGAGAATATTTGTACCACTTATTTGACTTATTTGTCAATAAGAGGCAGGTAGAATCTGAACTCAAAATTGATGAAGTATAATGTTTAATAATTGCTTTGATCGATACTTTATTCATTGGTATGCTGCCAATAATTCATTATGAAAACAATATTATATACTAAATAATACAAAATATTTGTAATCACATGTAAGTGTTAAACATATAAACATATCGGAACAAGTTAGAGAATATATTCAATATTTAAACTAAAATTAGTAAAACTCACTGTTTGAAAGCTGTGCGACGACTCAAGTAGAATTAGCTAACCTGTAAATAAAAAATAATTTTGTTAGAAGTTTCTAAAAACAAAAATTATATCATTATCTTCAAACGAGTAATTATAACTTGAAACAGTGACGTTGCAAGGGTTCTAAACAGAGAAAAAAACAAACACAGTATCCTAAACACAAAACTGCTTTAAAACCAAAAATGTAATTGTCGTTTAATTAGTTTAAATTTATTATTGGAACACGAGTAAGGTGAATTGGTTTTATCCGACTACATAAATCAATTTTATAACTATATACGTTTTTACATTACTATAGAAGAAGAGATTTTGCCTAAGAAAAGAGGTTAGGGCTTCAGTGCTTGATCACGAGGACTTTGTAGTTGAGTGAATATACTTTAGATTGGACAAACTTTCGACATACTCCCTTTGCCCACTACAGTGTACCATTAGGACGGCGAAACACTGGGGAAAACAGGGGTTTGGAAGTCCTGCGGTAACATTTTAGACCTGTTTTTGACCCCAAAGCCCAGAATAGAAGCGGACATGAAACAGATTCACTCCTCTCCGCGACTGCTCGAACCCACACTTGGAGAAGAGCCCCATTTACCCAAATCCCAATATCGGCTTCTCTTTAATTTCATCCCTTAGATTCCCCTCTGTTTTTATCACGCCCACCCCAAACCTCATTTCACACACTCCCTAGTTATTAACATCGCATAAAACATAAAAAAAGAAAGAAGTTGCTCCATCTATTTTGTGAGTTTTACCAAGATGATTTTAAAAACAACAGCTCGTCATATACTAGGTATATAGTATATCAAACCGAACATCTAACCATTAACAATAACATCGGGGGAATAATACATTGATGGGTAAAAATGAAAGGAGTAGAAGGGTCATAGAAGCAACAGTTCTGATCCATTATAGTGTCCCACCACTAGTGTTTAAAAAATGTTAATAATAGTATTAGTAATAGGGTTGGCTCTAGTAAAACAGAAAGCAACCTGCAACTCCCTATAGTGGCGGTAGGTTACACGGACATTGCTCATCCTAAATCCATTTAAAACCCGCAATTATTCAAATAGCGTTTTTAAAAAAATACCAAACTCTTGGGGACAAAATTCTTCATCCGAATGGCTTGGTAATTTTACGCTATAATTAATAGTTACAACGTAAACAATATTTAAAATCACCCTATAGCGGCGGTAGGTTACACGGACATTACTCAGCCTAAATCCATTTAAAACCCTCAATTGTTCAAATAGCGTTTTTTTAAATACCAAACTCTTGGGGACGAAATTCTTCATGCGAATGGCTTGGTAGTTTTTCACTATAATTGATAGTGACAACATAAAAAATATTAAAAATCTATGTATTAAATTGTTAATAAATATTAAGCAAAATATTTTTCTTAGTTTTGAAAAAGCCATTTGCATGCATATCGACCATAACTTTAAAATGACATATCGTTTATAATTTTCCGATCAAAAATAAAGGAAAAATTTGGATTTTAATTTAACATTGGTGTTATGGAGTGTCAGCCAACAAGGCCGACAGCTAGAGCCCACCCTTATTAGAAATAGAGGGAAAGAACATAAGTAAGCAAATTGTTTTGGTATCCTCAAAAAAAACTCTTTCAAACTACACCCCCTCCCCTTGACCGAACCAAACTTTCCATTTTCCTAAATACAGAGTAAAATATTTTGTATTGGAATATAAATACCTACAATTTTACAGTTATACTGACAGTCGCATAAACAGGCAGACAAACGCGCGATGGTATAAGGAAGGTACGCAACCCTAAAGTATTAATTACATGAATGGATTCGTTATTAATAATAATTTAGAAAACACTTCCATTGATCACAAAAACGTATTTTCTGAAGAGATTACTTTATTATTTTACTGAATGCATAATGATTGCTAATATTTTGAAATGTTTTTTACCATGTTTGATATTGTTTTCATAATGTCTATCATGTTTTGATCAAGTTTGATAACATTTCGATGATGTTTGATAATGTTTTTTATAGTTTTTTGATTATGTTTTGATCATGTTTGATAATGTTTTAATAATGTTTGATAACGTTTTCATAATGTTTGACAATGTTTCATCGTGCTTTTGTCAAGTTTGACAATGTTTTGATAATATTTTGATAATGTTTTGATCATGTTTGATAATGTTTTAATAATGTTTGATAACGTTTTCAAAAAAACAATAACCTTTTTAAATCATCTCTTTATAATTTTCTTAATATTTATAACAATAAACGGTACCAGGAACTGGCACATAATTTCTCACAAACATATTTTAATTACCAAGCAGATTCACTGTGACTTCATAATTGTAGGTGGGGTTGGAGAGGTGATTTATTAAAGTAAGAGATTAACTAAAAAATATTATTATTATTTAGAGAGAAAACTATTCGATCGATTTCGAACAAATTTGCACCAAATCGTCAATTAGGCTTACACGAAAAAATGGTTTGAAAAATTTGAAAAACAACCCCCTTTACGGCCAAATAACCCCAAAAAATCAGTTATTATTATTATCAGATAAACGAGAATTTTTAGAAAGATACGGTTTTCTGCTTATGGTAGGGTACATTAAAGGCTACAAATAAGCCAAATTTTATCAAAATAGTTAGAGCCGTTTTTTTATTTAAAAAATAATTGCCAAAAAGGGAGTTGTTTTTCAAAAATTTTCAAAACCGTTTTTCGTGCATCCATACAGACCTACTTGACATGTCTGGTGCAAATTTGTTTGAAATCGATCCAATAGTTTTCGCTCTAGCTTTGTATACATACAGACATACATACAGACAGACATTTTGTAAAAACCACTTTTTTGGACTCAGGGGGTCCCAAAACGGATATTTCCACAAAAATCTCAACATCGATTTTTTTTGCGATCACCATACTTTCTCTATACTATAGTATAGTGAGAAAGTAAAAGGAATACATCATTCTACACAAACCTAAACTTATATCCGAATAAATCACGCAATATTTATTTAAATTTTGTACAGTAAAATGTTTGCACAAATATAACTGTTTTGTATTTTATTTACATTAATATGGACGAATTTGAAAATTTAATAGATTAAGTTTGAAACTCGTGGAGTGTGTATGTATGTTTAATGAATATAATTACTCTTACATTAAATACCAAAACAAATTACAAATCAATGACGGGTTCTTTAGTCTAATATCTACAGACTAAGAACCCCTGGTTTGTACAGTACCACTAGTTTTATCTATACAGTAAGACCGAATTGTCAGGAATTCTTCTACTCTAATGTTCATTATATTAATTAAATATTTACCTATTGTTGGACCTATTACTAGGGTACTTTGTACATGTAAATGATTTGAACTGGTAAATAAATTCACGTAACGACTGAGTACTCATTGCCCCCTATAGTATATACCAATCTGAATGATATATGGAGTCATGGTGGGGTTATAGTTTAACGGATATTTAGACATGTTAATACCTAGCTTAACTGATTGAAGAATTTCAGTGTAACTACAAAAGCACATCTAAATTGGCTGTAATTTCAAAATAAAAATCTAAACGCAATTACTACTTTTCTTAAATGTAACTGATAAACATAAAAAAGCTGTTCTATATTGTTATCTCATTATTTTAAAATATATTTGAACAGTGCAAAAGGAACGGTACCACGAAAGCTGTTCTAAATTTCCTCCTGGAACTGGTCGGAAACACCAATATATATATTGAACACGAATTAATGGCGCTTAATTTAATTCCATTATTCCCTAAGCTCCTTAGTCGTGTTTATGCCTAAAGAGGTTTATAATGGGTTAAAATCTTTCCCCCGAGTAAAATTCGAAGCGCTAAATAAACCGCACCAAGTTCCTTATTTTTGTACGTCACAAGGAAAAAAACTTTGTAACCAAGTCTTTGCGCATTTATGAGTAAAACAATAGTACGAAATTTCACCATTATATTGTAAAAACATACGTTTTGTGATTTTTCGATGACCCCGTACGTTATAGTTTTGATTCGTCCCGTAGATTGCCCATTTCAGAATCTGTTGCGTATTTCTGTCTACATAACTGAAAATGTAAGTGTTAGTTTGTTCAAAATCTTAAATCTACGAAACTTCTTCACCGATTGATTTGAAATTTTGACTCAACATTGCATTTCAATCCATACACGTGTTTTTATATAATTTACTAGTAATGCCCCGTGAAAAACCACAGGCAGATTTAATTAGGTTCACATCAGAAACACATAATTTCAAAAATACTATTTAAAAACAACAGACTTTATCTAGGGCTACCTATGCTGACGGGGATTTTAAATTCGGTAAATGTGTACAATTATAAGGATTATAAAACTTAAGGTTATTTGTAAAAATTTTTTATTTATAATCATTATTATATATACGGTATATATAAATAAAGATAAAAATATTATCTTTTAATTGCTTTCTAACTTTATATTGATAGATCAATAATTTAGAAGCTATTAATATTATAATGAAGAAATTAATAATGTAATATGTTTATATATTATACGAAGATGTTTCCGAATATAAACGAATGTGTATCTCTTCTTTAAACTTGTGTAAATTAATATATTGCTAACAAAAGGTTTTATTTATATTCATTAAATAACCTCAAAGCAAATATTATAACTATAACGTATTAAAGCCTACATTAGTTCTTTAACTCATATTTTTAGATAATCAACTTCACAAAACTTATATTGATTGAAGTTGTAAACATAACCCCAAACATTAATCTCAGCTAAGTTTTGTTTAAGTATTACAGATAGTAAGTGAAATCAACTGTTATATTACATTGTTACTCACGTATGTACGGACGTACACTCGCTTTTATAGAAATTGATGGAAAACCATTTTTAGACGTAAAAACAACTAAAACTATACTAAATATTTTAAGGCATTAAAAGTGCGATACTAAATAATAAATAAATATGTTTATTGTTGGTACAGTAATCAGCTGTTTGTTCTAATATTTCCAGTAACAGTTGATTTCAATCTTTGATGCAATTATGTGTGTTTCTAATTTTAAGGTAAGGTTTGTGTTCTGAGCCTTGCTGGTTCTTTTAACTTTTATTGTAACTGCTGTTTTAAAATATACGAAATAATTCTATTTAGACGTTTAACATTATTTACCATATTCGTTTTGGGGTTATTATTAATCCTAAACCTTCGTAATAAAGAAAACATAAACATAATTATGTGTGTAGGTAGGTTCCTTATTTTCCCCTTTTTTTTGGTTTTTAAAGGCGAAAAACCTAGGTGGTTATCATCGCCTCGTAGTAGGTTCCAACGGAATTGCCGTGCGGAGCACGCAGGGATCTCCCCTAGTCTAAAATATAAATACACACTACGGTTAGTTGTAGAAAACCAAATAGAATTTTGACATAATATGTAAAAAAAGAATAAAGTAAAAAAATGCTTACAGATTAATAAATACAACATTTTATTGTCGTTGATTACTAATTTCATAGACGAGTACACATCTTCTCATTGCTGTAAATGTCCAGTTTATTTGCATTTTAACAATTTGTTAAAGTAGAAAGATCTGTTGTTGTATTTGAAGAGAATACTTGTATTTCCTAAATGTATAAAATGTGTCGTGGAATATTAGGTTTACAATATGAATCGACATATAACAATGGTGCATGAATAATTCTACAATATTGCAATGTAATTTGAAATCGTGATAGGTTGCAACGCGAAGGGAAAATTAATTGTATTTTGTATAACTGACAACACTACATACAACTGACGAATTTTAAAGTCAAATAACGTTTTTAAGTTAAATATTTGTTTAAAATTATGTTTTAATACTAGTAGTTCTGTGAACAGTAGACCTCGCTCGTTAACCTTATCTCGGCTCCCCCTCCACAACTCACTCACGGCGGCCACACTGACGTAGCGCAGGAAAGAGCAAGACAGCAGGTAGCGATCTCTCTCTCTCTCTCTCCCTCTAAATGAAATTATAAGGTTTCATGAAGATATCTAAAGAATAAACGTATAGAAATATGGTAAAAAAAAACAAAAACTTGGACGATTTTTAACGAATGTCAAGTTTGCGGACATTTTGTGAGCCTACCGTTAGAGATACGGGAAAAAATCAAGGAAACAATTTTGTAGAACATTAAAATTGCTACTGGCAAAATTTTATTAGTTTTCCAATTCGACTTACGGTTAAGCCACAAAAACTGTCTTTGGAAAAAAGCTTACACGGAGAGAAACGGTGTGGCCGCCATTTTTATTTTATTTAAGGGGTTAAAAATGAAAAATGGTAAAAAACCGTATATATCGTTCGGCTTAAGAATAAGGAACATTCTTGCAAAAAATCAAGACAATCAGTCAAGGCGTTTTGCCGTAATCGTGAGACAGATGGTCGAGCTAAAACGGAGACCTTGCTTCCGCTCGGTCAATTAAGGTACATAAGGAGAGTATAATATATTATTTGTCTATCAAGAGCATTAATATTCTTTATGTATAGGCAGTAATACAATTTAATATACGGCTGATCGATTAAAGATAATCTATTGCAATTGCTGGGGTGATATTTGAAAACTACCCGCACGGGGGATGCAGACTAGCTGCATCTACTAAGAGGGGTTTGGCGTCCCTCGCGGTACCCGAGTCAAACAACGCCTTATAACTCAAAAACTCCAATACATACACATACACATATTAAACACTATATCTACATTCCTCCTCTCACTTTTCCCCTTTGGATGTTTAACAATGCAGATCTTCAACGCGTTGGTAGCATGACAACATCAGTCTGTCCTGTGAAGTTGCCTTGTCGGGAGGTAGGCGCGGTCTCTGTTCTACACTCACCATGCAGTACAGGTCTTACGGGAGAATAGACATGCTACTACCATTACAGCGAACATCACGTTTATTGTCATGCGGGTTGCATCAACTGACCGAGCGTTGCGTGGGAGTTGATGTTTTTTAGTTGGCTAATATCTCTGAGACTGTCATATGGATAACATGGCTTATGGGCGCTCTGTACTGTACGGTGAACGTGGAATCGAGTGTAGAACCAGCCACTTCGGATCTACAGTATATCAAAGCCCACTAAAGAATACCGTCGAGGGACGGACTTGTGTACACCGAGACCTTGACGTTCCAATCGCCGTAGTGCGACGTTGTCACGTTCTTCCCGCGCTTCTAACTGACTGCGGCTGACTCAACGCATTTATGATTCTTTAAACTGTGCGATCAAGCCTCGAGCGGTAAATACCAGGAGTGTTCGAGGCTAGTAGATATGGCAACGCTGCGCCCCCATCCTATTGGCCGCCTCGCAACGGTATTCTTCAGTGGGCTTTGATATAGGTCAGGAAGTGTTCCTTCTTCACGGTAGCGTCACGTTCCCGACTAATACCCACCCAGTTGGACGAAAGGGAAAGCTCCGAGCCTCACCGAACTGGAGTAGGAAAACCATCGTGGTGTGATCCCAGGGTATATTCTACTCGGAGCCTGGAAGTGTGATGATTTCTGACGATGCCAAGATCATTGAATGGTGTTAGCGTGTCTGCATTGTGTGAATCTAATTTGTGATGTTTACACATTGCTGCCGCTTTTAGCGAATTACCGTTCTATCGCAGTAACTCTTGAGGCCGTGAGTAGTCAATGAGCACCGATCATAGTCCCAAGAACTCTTTATGAACTGTCATTAAAATTGTTTGATACATATGAAAGTATATGTGTTCGCACACTAACGGCCGCAATTTTCGTCGGATTTGGTACACGCGTTGGTCTACCGCGTCGCACGAAAGAGTTCGTTAGTTAAAAGAACCCGACAAGCGGAAGGACGTTTTCCAACTGGAAGTCAATTTGTTGTGAGATTTTTGTACTAGAACAACAAGTATAGGAAGTTATTCTGAACATTTTGTATCTTTACACGACTCTACAGCCCGCCTGATTCCCACAAAATCTATCGAAACGTAAAATACAAAGATAATTAATTAACATAAAAATCGAGTTTGTCCGGCGCGAGCGAACCGATGCAGTCCATAATTTGTAGGCACGAGGTCAAGGTGCGAATTGGAAAAGCGCAGTCAAAGTGCAAACTCGCGAAGCTCGTGTTTCCGCTGCAAGCGCCACGAAGCAGCGCGTGAGCCGGGGATGAAGGCTGGGGTGGAAACAAATTCTATTAATATATTTCCTACACGCGGGCAGCTATTCAGCGGCTTCGTGAGTAGACCGATTTCCCAAATAGTCGGTTGAAACCCCAAAACATGTAATAATAATAGCTTTATTGCCGTTAAACATAATATATGGAATAGGCAACAGTCATATTGGATTAGAGAACAATACATCATTTTACACTACAAGTACATAATTATACATCAATCAAATCGCAATCCATGAATTCCTCCACCGTATAAAACATATTTTGCTTAAGCCATTTTTACTTTCCTTACCCTATACTAGGTAAGGTAAGTATTGCGATCGACCCAAAAATTCGATGTCGAGTTTTCATATCTTTACGTTTCAAGGCCCCCTGAGTCCAAAAAATGCATTTTTGGCAATTGGTCTGTCTGTGTGTCTGTGTGTGTGTGTGTGTGTGTGTGTGTGTCCGGAGTGCACAGGGCAAACGGCTGGACGGATCGAACTGAAATTTACAGGATATCTTCAAACATGTAAACAATTAAACCCATGTAAATTTGAAGCAAATCGGAGGTGGTGTCTTACCGTGGGAGCAGTTTTTAGCACATTTTTGGTATTTACTCCAAATTCCCTCTAACGATTTTGATTAAACTTTGCTAACATACTCTACTCCGACCCCCTTAACACCCTATGTACGCGAAAGACCGTTAAAAATTCGTTGAAAAAAGTTATTACAAAAACCAAGTTATTTTGTTTTTATTTATGAAATGGCTGCTCCTATCGACTTGAAAATGGCCTCATTCGATTCAGCGTCCAAAATAATGTCAAAAACTCATCTTTTTCCATTTTTTCAAAAATTGCCCCCAAAAAGGGCGTTTTTGGGGGTAAAATTTTTTTTTTTTAAACTAGCCGTATTTGGTATCAAATTTGACATTTTGTGAGGTTAGAAATCGATTGAGACCAAAATCAGGTCCGTGGGATTAACCGTTTTGAAGTTAGTACCGCTTTCTTCGAAACGGATACTCCTATTAACTCGAAAATGGTATCATCAATCTCTCGCTCGAGAAATTTGATAATTGATACAGCATCTATTTTGGTAAGGAAAGTTGTGTGATGTGCACACCAGATGTTTTAATTACACTTTTTGAAGGTGTTACCTGACAAAGTTCTTATATGCAGAGACAGTTTATTAAATAGCATATACTGTTGGTAATAATAACTCTTACGCGTTTTAGATAGTTTTATACTAGGAGCTATAATATCAAATTTGTTTCTAGTATTGTAACCATGTCTATCTTACTGGTTATCAAATTTTAATATATTTTGTTGGTCATGAATTAAGTTACAGTATTTATATAGGCAAGGCAAAGTCATAAACCCAAGTTTACAAAACCCGAGTTTACAGCATTGTCCATTTGACAGCCCAATAATGAGCCTTATAGCTTTTTTCGCTATATAAAAAAAACTCTCCCCGAAGGACCCGAATTGCCCCCAGAGTCCATACATTAGCATTGAATGTAAGTAAACTTAAATTCGCTCAACCCTCTTGAGCGGTTAAGTTACGTGATCGAGCTATTATTAGTAAAATTGTATTTATCAAAAATGCTGTGTTCAACATTTACTATTTTGTGTGCAACTTTCATTAGATTTATAGATATGGAACAGGACCCTCCCCTGCAGCCCTTAAACATGTTGTATCGTTAATGTTGTATAGTTTTCGTAGAGTTTTATAGAATGAATTGTTGAACTTTCTTGTTTGTGTTCCAATTGTTCAATTGAATAATCAATCTTAAGTTTTACAGCGATGATGACCACTCACTTTTTTGCCTAAACCTACCACTTTAAATAAAAACAGATGCTTTTAAACGTAATGGTTCTTTTATAATCAAGTGTTAATATAATTTGGTCTATGAGCGTCCCACGTGTGCAATTCAATAAACTAAGCGAGCCTTCCGAAAGAGATTCAGATATAAACGAACTGTTGTGCGAATCCAGAAATAGCTTTATGCAAGCAGATTATATGTAAGGCGTAGCTTACAATGATCCCTCTTGTGTGTTTATAATTCAGTTTAGACAGTTGGTTTCAAAAGAATCCAAACTAATTAGTTATAAAGAATCTAAGATCTAATGTGCAGCCTATATTTAAATTAATTGCAGAGCCCAAAAATTTGGGGCATGGTAGTGGGTTTTGAAAAAATGTCAAGTGTAAAAATATCATTCCAATAATTTTAAATGCCAGTACCGTTTCAAGATGGCAGACCTAAGCGTAAAGTGTGGTATTTGTACGGTTTTATTCTTAGAGAGTAAACTTTACTAAACACAGCTTAGCAATAATGCTATACCGTTACAAAAATTATTTTAAATTACAACGTAGGTCGATTGGGAAGGTGAACATTGTGTGTGTCTAAGGCTCGGCTCCCTACATTCAAAACGGCGAAGTTGGGTACCAATTTCAATGTTAAATAACCTAAACATACCTTCACTGTCAAGCAAATTTTTGTGTTGTTTTTGTCAAAAAATTAAAGCTGTATTTTTTTTCTTAAAGTAAAATAGATTGTAGGTGCTGATTGCTAAGGTTTTTTTTGCAATATCTCTTTTTGCAACTAAGTAAAAAATTAATAAAGTTTACTATTTTTTACTATTTATATCATACGTTTATGAAAACAATAAAACGTGTTTTGAAAATATATTCAGCAATCAACATCCGCATATGAGAGTACTTCAAAATGAAACCAAATTTTTAAATTTATTCCACAAATTAACGGGAAAAAATACTTATTCTGTAACATTGCTCTTATGGGAATCAGATTCAATATAGCGGACAGGGTAGCGCCCCCTTAAATTGAGGTCATATCTCTAACAATTTCAAAACGGAGGCAAAACCTCATTTTACGTATCGAATGTTCTTTTGTTTGTAAATAAATGGAAGCGTACGGGGGTGGAAAAAAGTTGAACGCAGGTTCCTGCACACAATACTCGAACGCGTTTCAACGATAATTTCGCCATCTTCAGCGATGCACGAGATACAATAATGAAACTATAACTCCATCATTCCGAATAATCAGTACTTAAAGGAGTAATCCATTCACCTGGCCCTTACGACTAGAACTCCATGGTTTAAACCTAAATACATATAATGTTGTTGGTAAAGATTCGCCGACATTAGACTTGCAAATAGAAGACGAGGTCCAAGTCGGCCCCAGCTGTGTAGCGCAGAAGGCAGATGGTACGTTACTTCTAAAGAGAGGTGTCTCAGTCTGCTTTTATACGCAATTCATTATTTTTACCCTTGTTTGTTTTAGTATTTTAGTACTTGCACGTTTCCAGCAGCTGCACTTCGTTCTATATTCGTTGCACGCTTTTACTACCGTAACTTACTCATTGTCAGACTAGGTGTACGATTATTGCATAATGTACCCACACACTATATATGTCCGGATTATTAAACTGTCGTCAAATAATTTCAACTGGCTTGTAAAATTAAGTGAAGAGGTGGTCTTATTGCTGTGTATTGTGCTCTTCATGGTTGATTTTAAACTGATTTACCAATAATTTCAAAGCTTATATTTATTTAATTTAGTGTTTATAAATAGTAGAACACTAAATTTATATATAAATGGTTATAAATACCTTGTTTGTCAAACAATCCTTATTTTTTGTGCGACATGTTTC
>JAGFPH010010334.1:26797-40741 GCA_018207615.1 Philaenus spumarius | reverse complement strand
TGTGTAAAGGTGTTTTAGGTACACCTCCCGGAACAAGGAACAAAACTCATATAAAAGTCCCAAAAATCGACTTTTTCACTATTCGTGTAAGTTAATTGCGTATTTTCGCCCACTTATAAGCCCGAGTACATATTGTGAGTTATACGATTGGAACAACAATTAAGTGTACTATAATCCTGTATAAAGGTGTTTTTCGTACACCTTCCGGAACAAGGAACAAAATTCATATAAAGGTCGCAATAATTGACTTTTGCACTATTCGTGTACGATAATTGTGCATTTTCGCCCAATCATAAGCCCGAGTACATATTGTGATTTATTCCTTTCAAAAGGCAATTAAATTTACTATAATCCTGTGTAAAGGCGTTTTAGGTGCACCTCCTGGAATAAGGAACAATACTCATATAAAAATCCCAATAATTGACTTTTTGACTATTCGTGTAAGTTAATTGCGCATTTTCGCCCACTCATTAGCACGAGTACATATTGTGAGGTATACCATTCAAAAGGTAATTAAATTTACTGTAGTCCTGTGTAAAGGTGTTTTAGATACACCTTCCGGAACAAGGAACAAAATTCATATAATTTTCCCAATAATCAACTTTTTCACTATTCGTGTACGTTAATTGTTCATTTTCGCCCACTCATAAGCCCGAGTACATATTGTGAGTTATACCATTCGAAAGAGATTTAAATTAACTATAATGCTGTGTGAAGGTGTATTAGGTTAACTCTCCCGGAACAAGGAACAAAATTCATATAAACATCCGAACAATCGATGTTTTCTCTTTTTGTGTTCGTTAATTGCTCATTTTCGCCCACTCATAAGCCCGAGTACATATTGTGAGTTATACCTTTCGAAAGACAATTAAATTAACTATAATCCTGTGTAAAGGTGTTTTAGGTACACCCCTCGAAAATTCGGCTAACAAAATTCCTAGAAAGACCCCAATAAATGATTTTGTCAATATTCGTGTAAGGCAATTGCACAATTTCTCCCACTCATAAGTTCAAGTATAATTTGTGAGTTATACCATTCGGAAGTCAATTAAATTTCCTATAATTATGCGCAAGGTGCTAAAAAATGGTTTGTTATGATTTGATAAACAATGCTATCTTAAGAAAGTTAAAACCCAAATCAATTCCTATAAATTGCGAGTGTAGGTACTTGCGAGAGTAAAAGATAGTATAACAGCTGATGCCACGCATCATCTGTAATACCAAAACAAAACCTAGCCTAGATTATACTTTAAGGTTATGTTTACAACTTCGATCAAAACTAACTTCTTATAATGTCTGGAAGTTAATTGTATTTTGTATATGAGTTAAATTACTAATGTACGCTATAATTTGTTATAAGATTGGAATTGAAAATATAAAATGTATATTATTTACAACGGTTTATTATCAATATATTTTTTACAAAATTTAAAGAAGAAATAAATATTCGGTTACCTTCGGAAACATTCGTACATCATCGTATAACATAAATAATTTACAAAATCATATGGCTAGCCTAATGTACCAATTTAACTTGCATAGGAATAGTATATTTCGTCACAAGTCCGGAAAGTGGCCGTTACCGGTGCACGATCGAGTTTCAAGAACGAGGCGAAGCCGAGTACTTGAATTCGATCAAGCACCGGTATAGCACTTTCGGACGAGTTATGAACAGTACTTTTCATCATACCACATTTTATTAAATAATACAGATTATTGTGTTATTAAGCTAGATATTCGAATCAATTATTTGTTTGTATGTCATTTTATTCGATTGGTTGCTATGGTAATGAATGTAAATGCATTCAAGAACATGTGTGTTCGTTCATCATTCTAGGCGTTTTTATTTTTTGGTTGCTATAGTAATGAATGTAAATACATTCAAGAAACATCACATGTTGGTTCTTCAGTCTAGGCCTAAACTAAAATTATTTAGTGGCTAAAATCAAACTTGGGCCTATATTATTAAGTACGTTTACACTTTTAGAATAGGCTATAAACTAACAACATCAAAGGATTGTTATTGTTTCGTTTGTTTATGTTACTAGAAACAGTCAGTTGTTTAAAAATTATATAATTAAATGCTTTAAGTAGAATAGCAGCGCTCGTGGTGACAAATCTTGGAACCTTCTTACCCGGCCTAGGCCTTTTTACGGTTTTACCCGTACTGTTCGGGAATCGATTGGTTTCAATCACAGCTTATCAGTACTGAAAACATTAGTTTATTGTGTTGGTATGATGAAAACATTATTTCGGCGATATTTTGATTTCGTTGCGACTATATTTCTTGTATAATATTCATCTCCATTGAAAGGATATGTGTTTAAAGTCATCACCGAGCTCTTTACTCGAAACGGTGAGGTAGTTATTGGGCCTAACAGAATAAGCGGAAAATATGAGACAAACTATGAATAATTTTTTGATGATTATCTAATGTTTTTAATGGCTCGAAAACGGAGTTTATCTTGACCTAGAAAGTTGAATGAAATATCAAATCACCTAATTTTACAACAAATAATTTGATTTTTAGTTAACCCTTTAAAATTTTTAAAGTGGTATTTTTACGTAGACAAATACATGGTAGCTATGTTTTCCGTATGTATATAGCACGACCGTTTTTTTCTTGGCGTTCCGCAAAACTACCTCTTTGCTTGATTTATAACTTTATCGTAACAATGCTCAATGATCAAATCAGCTGATGCAGTAAGTTAATATATCATTGTTTTCTATCCTGTCTTTGATAATGTTGAACATTGACCCTAATACTTTTAAAGTATTTTAATAATATTGAACATAGCCTACATAGTGAATTGTGCTAATACATTCAAGTCAATACGTGAACTTAAATTGTATTTTAAACATTAATAATTTACGGTAGAAGTGTTCAAATCGTGTAACGTAATTTATAAGCCTCTACAACGTTTAACTATAACTCAACAAAGGTAAGATTTTTAAAACATTAATTTGTTTTAAAATATTGGATAATAGTTTAATTTATTATACAATATTGTTAGTTATATATACCTATGTATATTTGTTAGTTACTTTGAATGTAAATAGTTAGTTCTCTTTCAAGATTTTTTATGCATTGAGATAATTTAAAAAACAGTAAATTGTACGGTATTTTAAACAGTAATAATTTACGGTAAAAGTATACAAATCGTATAATATCAGTAGAGTTTTGAAGTTAGGCCTAAGACATTGCGTTATAACTGAAGATGAGGTCAATTTTTTTTAAATTGGCTAATTGTTTTAAATTGTTGGATGGTAGGTTATCTTGTTGAATATTTGTTTGTTACTATGATTAGAGTTAGTTTTCCAACGGCGACTCGCCCTAAGCAAATGGAAACAGATTACAGAATAGTAAATTCTGATATTTTCACTGAAATGACAATTGATTAGGACAGAAACTCTTGGGGTATAGGGTAGTGAGGTACGGTACCCTAAATCCTGATCCATACGCAGTAGGGCTAAGATTTTTTAGCCGAATTTTCGAAGAAAATAAGATCTATTTTACACTCGACCCAACTTGAAAACGGTTGGTCGGAGAAGGCTAAAATTTGGTTTCTATCCGTTTCAGACCATTTGGAGACTATACCCAAAAATCATTACTTTATATAAACTTATATATATATATTTATTCCCAGATTTTTTTTTACATATTAACAGAGCAATATAAACTTAACCTAAAACCGCTGTTGTTAGCCGAATTTTTTAGTTAACTTGTTTTAGGTTTGCCATAGTAAGAAATTAATATAGTAGTTCCATGTAGTTAATTGCTGTTGGTTCAACTATTTTAACTGTGCTACTACTGTAATACTTGTTATCAGCCATTCTGTACCAGATGTGATATCTTAAAAGTTAAAGAATGAAAATTAATACATTACCGGTAAACAAAATTTCATTTAAAATATTTTATGTGTAATATTTAGGCCTAATAGGCACAACATTAATTATATTTTAGTTTTTTCTTATCTGGTACATAGGCTACCAGATGGTGTGGAATAGATGTTATCATTTAGCATATCGTAGTATAAATATTATTTAATGTTTAAATTATAAATAAGTTAATTTATTTTTCACGTTCCAGTAGTTCCTGAGATATACCCCCAAATTTGAATTGTCCTTTAAAATTTTCCAAGAAAAGAAAAACAGAATTTGCTAATAGTTTTAGACAATTTTTTGTAATTTAATTTAAAAAACATGATTACATTGAAGAAAGTTGAAGAAATATCTAGTTACATACGAGAATATTACCCGTCAATTGAACTGGGTAAAATAAATTCTACTGACGCACTAATTTCTAATATTTGTAAGGATGTTCTACAAAACTAATTGTATGAAAACAAAAAAAAATCTCGTTTTATTATTAAATAGGAAAACATCATCCTTACGAAAGTTATTAAGTAGTAAGATATGCGAGAGCAATGAAAAACAAATATCAATAGTAAAATTCAGAGAAAAATTATTGAATTTAGGTTACTCAGAAATTGACTTTACTACCTATAACGCTGGGGTTATAAAAAGTGTATGTAATAAACTAAAACAAGAGAGTAATCCAAGAAATATATCAAGAGTCTTCAAACAGTGTAGAGAAAGTTTCAAATATGGTGTAAAAGAGCTTCATGGATTGGAAACCCTTTTATCTGAAGTAAATACTGTACTGCAACAAAGCAGAAGAAGTAGTAATAACATTAAATTCTTGACATTAAAAAAAAACAGTAAACGTCTTAAAGTCAATGAAAAAAAAAGATTGACAAATAAATATATAACTTTAAAACACAATACAAAGAAATATAATGCCTTTATACAGAAAATAAAACAAAATCTAGCAACAAAATTTAAAGATAAAAAATACTACAAGCTATATAAAAAGAATGTAATAACTAAACGAATAAAAAGATTTCAAAACCAAAATACCCATGATGATTATAAAGAAAAATTTAAAGTATATCAAAGAATAAAATTACAAAATGATGCAAATCATGAAAGGCATAAAAAGAGACTAAAGGCATCTCAAAATAAGCGTTTACAAGATGATGAAAAACATAAAACGCATAAAAAGAGGTTGATGATATCTCAAAGTAAGCGTTTACAAGATGATATAAATCATAAAATCCATAAAAAGAGACTAACAGCATCTCAAAGTAAGCGTTTACTAGATCCTGTGAAACATGATAAACACAAAGAGACATTGAAAATCAATCAATCTGTAAGATTATCAAACCTCCAAAATAAATTCCACCACAATATGAGACTAAAATTATGTCAAGAAACTAGACTAAATAACCCTATTAATCGGTTAACACATAATAAAAACCAAAGAGAGTATTCAAGTATTCAAATGAAAAATACACATTACAGAAGAAAACAAAACGAACGTGTAAAACGTTACATCAAGAAATGTAGAACATGTTTAAAAACACATGAAACAGTGTATGGTACAAAAGTATACCAAAATGAAATACAGCGATTAAAACGTCAAATGCTACTTTCAAACAATAAGGAAAAATTATATTTAAGTTATAGAAAGAAAATTAAATTAGGACCTGATAAAATATGTAAATCTTGTAATAGACTATTTTTCCAGCGAAATATAAAGTATTTAACGAAACAAGATATCGTAGTAAATAATATTTCTATAGAGTTCATGAAATCTATTTGCAACTTAGATAGAAACGAGATAGATTTAAATAAATTTAATTTATGTCAAACGTGTTATCGAAGTATAAAAAATAATAAATATTCCTAGATATTCCTTGTTTTATGAAGGTTTACGTTTTCCAGACGTACCAAATGTAGTAGCAAACTTGACAGCATTAGAAGAAAGATTTATTTCATGTCGTATACCTTTCATGAGAATTTATAATGTTGGAATGAATCAATATAAGGTACAAGGCAGTGTGGTAAATGTGCCTACTGATGTAGTTAAAAGTGTAGCTGTATTACCTAGAACATTTAGTGAAACACAAGTGATACCAGTAGTATTAAAAAAGAAACAAAGTTACAAAACAAAGGAAATGTTTGAAACAATAATTCCCAAACATATAATTAACGCTTTAGAAATCCTAAAAAATTGTGATGCATATAAATACAATAATGTAATTTTAGATTTTGAGAGAGACTTGGAAATAAATCCAGAATACGTAAATCATTGTACTCCTAATGAAAATCAAGAAATTGATAGTGAAAATATGAATGGTGTCGATAACGAACAAGATGTAAATAATAACGAAGTGAAAACTATGAATACTCAATATATAATTGCTAAAAGTACTTCACAACAACAAATGAATAAAAATAACAATGATGAGATAATAACCGAAGATGAATTTAGTGACGAAGAAACAGAGCCTGTAAATGTACCTGAACAAGAGACATTATTACAAAATAATCAAGCCCTTGTATTCGCTCCAGGCGAAGGACGAACGCCAATCTCTCTAATATTTGATAAATATGCTGAAGAAATGAGCTTTATGAAAATATATGGTGGTCACTTACGTATCTTACCAAAACATTTGGCATATCATGAAATAGTTAAAAGTGAAATAATGCGATCAGATCGTAGATGTGCGGTAGTAGTTAAATTACTATACTGCGCGTTAAAAATACGTGTTTTTAAACTATCAAGTAGTATCGCTTTTCATTTGCGGATGTGTCAAGAAATGACATTCACAAAAGAAGATATTTAATTTTGCATGATGTTGGTTTTAATGTATTTGCCACATATAGATGTAGCCCCGAGTATTTCGAACTAAAAAAGAAACAATGTTTTGCAATGATTAGACAGCTAGGCCCTGCAAACATTTTTTTAACACAGTCTGCTGCAGAAACGAGGTGGTTAGAATTGTTAGTAATTTTATCAAAAGTTGTAGATGGTACAATAATTGACGAAAATGATGCAAAAAATATTACATTTGCTGAAAGAATACGTTTAATAAATACAGATCCTGTGACTTGTGCAAGGTATTTCGATCATAAAGTACGGTTTATGTTTCAACTGTTACGTAATAAAAATGGAATATTTGATGAGAATCATGTAAAAGATTATTTCATTCGAGTAGAATTTCAACATCGCGGTTCACCACATGTTCACATTTTATTATGGTTAAATAATGCTCCTTTATATGATGTGAGAAATGATTGTAGTGCTGCAGAATGTATTCAATTCATTGATAAGTACATTACATGTGATACTGAAAATTTGGAGGATCTTTTTTCATATCAAACACATAAACATACACGTTCTTGTAAAAAAAATGTAAAGGGGAACATGGTTTGTCGTTTTAATATACCGTACCCACCAATGTTTGAAACTGTTATATTGGAACCTTTCGATAGTTCTTTCAATGATGAAACTGCTATGAAAATGTATAAACTTAAGTACAAAGATATTAAAACATATTTACATAGTATTTATAAGAATCCTCCTTTTTAATGACAATGAATGACTTTTTAAATAAAATAAATGTTACCAATAAGCAAGATTATATTAACACAATTCGGTCATCCTTGAAAACAACAACAGTATTTTTGAAGCGTTCGCCATCGGAGATAAGAATTAATGCCTTCAATAAAGATATATTAAGCTTGCATAAAGCAAATATGGATATACAATATATCACGAATGCATACGCTTGTGTGCAATATATATGTAATTACATAAATAAAAGCACTAGAGGTATTTCAAAATTGATGTATGATGATTGTAATGAATGACATTAGTAAACGTGGTAATGTCTCACTGAAGGACAAATTCAAGACCTTAATTAATAAATTTGTAAATGCTAGTGAAATGAGTGCTCAAGAAGCAGTATATTATTGCCTAAGTATGGCTGTTACAGAAAGTACTCGTTCTTGCATATTTATTAATACGAATACTCCTGAAAAAAGAGTTAGAATATTAAAATCGAAAACAGAACTAGAAAATTTACCAGCGAAATCAACAGATATTTACCGTACAACAAGGCTTGAACATTATTGTAAAAGACCGGAGATATTAGAAAATGTATGTTTAGCCGATTTTATGGCACATTTTTCCTACACTAAAAATATTCTTAAAAAATATTCAAATATCAAAGAGGAAAAAACAAATAGTGATAAAAATAATGGAGACGTTACATACAATGAAATAAATACAGATATTAATGATAAGTTCGAAAATAATAATGGAATTAACATGGAATTTGAAAAAGATATAAACTATCTGAACAAAATATATCAATTATTTAACAAAAGCGGTTATGTATATTACAAAAAAAAAAGCTCAGTAATTAGATATGTAAATTTTAATAAAGATACCGATGAATTAAATTATTGTAGAGAACAAGTAATGCTTTATCATCACTGGAGAAATGAGAATAACGAGCTTTTGAGCGTTGATGTGGAAAATGAATATAAAAAAAACTACAATGAGATAGTTAGCAATCGAAGAAAATATGTTTTTTATAATCACAATAATGAAGATATCGATGCTATAATTGAAGAAGCTGAAAGAAACGTCAAAGAAAATGATGATGAAAATATATTGGAAGATATTGCTGAGGAATATCGTATATTGTTCAATGAAACATCTGAAGCGAATATATTCGAGAACAATCACAATGAAAATAACACGAGCATTAGTAATGATGGGAATATTGGAGTATTTCCGATACCGCATAAATTAAATGATAAAGAGTATTACGATGTTATGCGGAGTTTAAACGAAAAACAACGACGATACATGTTGCACTGTTTAAGTACATTTAAAACCACTACCTACCCTATTTATGAGGTGGTATTAGGAGGTGCAGGAGTTGGAAAAAGCAAACTAATTGAAGCTATACAACAATCGTTATTACGTTACTATCATAACTTACCTCTAGTAAATTTGAACAATTTATTAATCATGTTGACAGCATCCACTGGAAAAGCTGCTTTTAATATAAAAGGAGTATCTTTACATTCGGCTTTCGCTTTACCTTTAAATCAGTGTGCTAACGAAATGAAGTCACTATCAGATAGTATGAAAAATAAACTATAATCAAAATTATGTGACTTGAAACTAATAATAATCGATGAAATATCAATGATGGGAAGTAAGATGTTACATCAAATAGATATAAGATTAAGACAAATTTTTAATTCCGACAAAATATTTGCAGGGATTAGCATAATCGCTTTTGGTGATTTCAATCAGCTGTCTCCAGTAGGGGATCTTTATATTTTCGAAAAAGATAAAAGCAATCCTTATAATGTTTTGACAGAAAACATATTATGGGAACAATTAATTTCACATTTACGAATTAACGCAAGTGATGAGACAAAAAAATGATCTGATGTTTGCTGAAGCTTTAAATCGTTTGGCTGTCGGAAATCTTAACAATAACGACATTACTATGTTCAAAAGTAGGGAAATCGAAAAAAATAAACTACAGGTACCGGACGAACGTTTACATTTGTATTCCACGAACTCTCAAGTTAATAATTATAATTCCGAATGCTTACATAATAAAACAGACAAGGTAGTGTCCATTGCTAAGGATAAAGTAAGAGATGAGACAATAAATTCAGAAACTAAACACAAAATGTTAAATTCTGCCAAAAATATGAAATTAGCTCAAACTTATGGTTTACAATATTATCTAGAATTAGCTTTAGGTATACGGTATATGGTGACAAATAATATAGATGTGCTTGATGGTTTAGTAAATGGTGCTATTGGCACATTAAAATTTATCGAGTTTAGAAAAGAGAAATCAAACGAAGAGACAATACGAATATGGTTGCATTTTTCAGAAATGAATGTTGGCAAAATATCCCGGCAAAAAACATGTAATTATGCGAAACAGAAGAACGGTATTCCATTAAATTTAACTCCAATTTCTAGAATTGTAAGACCGTTGACGACAACAAAAAAAATAACTGTAATGAGAAATCAATTTCCTATAACACCTGCCGAAGCAATAACTGTTCATAAAAGTCAAGGATCTACTTATTCTAATATTGTAATAAATACTTTTAAATTAAATAGAAATGGACTATATGTTGCTTGTAGCCGTGCAACTTCGTTAAATGGTTTATTTATCGAGAACACGTTTGAGGCACCTCGTCCTCCAGCGATAAATGACAAAGTGAAATTGCATATTGAAACATTACGCAAAGAAAGACCGGTAATGTTAAATTTGACATTCTTACAAGACCATCAATCAAAAATTACTATAATATACCACAATATACAATCTCTACATAAACATATATTTGACATTTTGGTAGATGATTGTTATATGAAGGCAAAACTAATCATATTGGTAGAAACGTGGACAAACAGTATAGATAATTTCGACGAATTATCTAAAAACAATTATACGGAGTTGTACAGATGTGACTCTGCAAATAATAATACTACCCGCAAACCATTCGGAGTTATAATATATGGTTTAAATACTTTTATTAAGAAAACTAAACTTATAAATGAACATAATATTCGCAATAAATGTATATCTTGTAATTTGGTAGCAATACAAATTAACAATTATTTTATTGTATGTGCTCTATATATTTCTCCTACAACTACCTACGCATCTTTAAGACATGAATTTTTAATCATGCTAAACAACATAACGGATAAAAGTGAAAATAAAATCATCATTATTGGAGACTTTAATATAAATTATAACGAACAATCGAGTCATCAAATTTTTTCCGATTTACAGTATTATGGTTTCACGTTGAATATTGCGGAACAATATTCCACAAATTATAATACTAAAATAGATTTGTGTTTTGTTAAAAATATGGATAACACAAAAAGTAGTTACTATGAAAATTATTTTGGTCATCATAAACCAATAACTACAATTATAAATTGTGATGAAATTTTAAACAATAATGATGAAAAAGATTCGGCTAAAAACAACACTCTCAATGACAAAGGTCATAGTAATGGAAATGAAAATGAAGTTAGAATTGACAACGATGTGCTTATCAGTAACAGCAGTGGTGGTAATAATAATAATAACGAAGTTACAGAGTCATTTCAGTCTACAGGAACATCAAAAAAATGCAAATTAGAAATTTCAAAAAATACATATATTGATAACTGTGTAAATATAGTTAGAACATTCACAAATAATGACAATGTATCTTGTTATTCTAATGTTATACTACAATGTTTATTACATAGTGATTATTTGAGAAATAACATTAAAAATAGTAATTACATGGAATTATGTAATTTGGCCCTACAATATGAATATGAAGACGATATTCCTTTATCAACAAAAAATATTCGACAAGATGTAGACACAAGATTAGGTCAAAGTCTATTCATGACAAATAGTCATCAAGACTGTAGTGAATTTTTTGATGATATTTTTCAAGTTTACTGCGACTTAAAAAGGAATCTTGAAATAGAAATTAGTGAAACACACCATTGTATAAACTGTAACAACGTATCAAATGCAACGCATAGAAAGGAGACTAAATTAATTTTACCAATTACTGATGGTGAGAAAAACATATCTTTAAAAATGTTAATGGACAGAAAATATAACTTGTGGTTACAGGATGATAGTATTAAATGTAATATATGTAGAAGTACATGTAATGTAAAGCAAAATATCGAAAATTATCAAGATGTTATTTTTATTCAGTTATTGATTACGGTAGACGGAATAACAAAATTAACAACATCGTTAAACAAAAATTTTAGAAATCAACACATAATACAAAATATCAACCATTATAAATTGACTGGTGTAATTTTTCATAAAGGTTCTCCTATACAAGGCCATTACTTTTGTTACTTATTACATAAAAATAAATGGTTAAAGTTAAATGACAGTGTTTGCAGTTCGAGTCCATGGCCAGCTAATGGCCGAGACGCTTACATGTTAATGTACGAAAGATATTCAGAGTAAGATCTTCCAATTTATGTAAGGCTTCTGGTGGCTTACATTATGAGTTCGGGGTGCGACTAAAGATTCGAAAGTCAGCCAAAGAGTCGGAAGCTTAAAACAGCCGGGAGAAACCTACCTCTGAAGCTTAATATTAATAAATTTCTTACTATGAGAGCGAATAAATTGCTATAAAAAAACAACATTGAATTGTAAAAAAGTAGAAGACAACAAAAGGAGGGAAAACATATAGATATATAAATCCCCAGGATGAGTGTTTTTAGTCGGTAAGGCTATACGTCAGTCCGACACTCAGTGCTGGATTACCCTCGACTACGGACCCAGCACTGGTCAGTGATTAAATCATTTTTAAACATCCTTTAAAAAAAAAAAAAACCTGCCATCAATTTTCTTCTAAAATGAATTTAGTGTCCAAACAAACATTTTTGAAAAATTAATTAATTAAAACTTACTTTTTAATAATTTTCTTTAAAACCCGGAAAAGAGAAAAGGAAGCACAAACTAAGAGAAATTTAAGGACTAATGAAAATTTAAAATGTATAGAAAGAGAAAATGATAAAAATAACAAAGCTGAACAAAGAAAAATTGATATATTAAGATATTGTAAAAAGTAATGAATCGGCTAAGAAGGGATGAAACCCAAGAATCATACTTGAAACTTAAAATTGTAAAATTGAGGAGTTATCGGCCAGAGTATGTGTGTTGCTTCTGCGAGGGCAACCATCATGATGATGGTTTCAGAATGATAAACCAAATAAGATCATAACCAGGCTATTTGGAAAACAAAAAGAAAAATTTATTTGCTATGATCAGACAGTTAGGAAAACCCACTAAATTTATAACATTGACGTATGCTGAAAAATATTAACCTGAGTTAATACAACTTTTAGCTAAACTACTTAACAACAACAAAAATAACGATCAAACAAGCTTTGTCACTATCTGATTACAAAAAAAACATTATTAATATGAAATGATTCTATTACCTGTGCTCGATATTTCGATCAAAAGGTATCAAAATTAATGAAAAATATTAAACATGAACAATTTGGTCCTTTTGGAGAACATGTTGTAATAGATAGTTATGAAAGGGTGGAATTTCAAATGAGAGGCTCACCTCATCAGCACATACTTGTATGACTTATAAATCCTCCTAATAATGCTATTTCAAACAAAAAATCAATTGGAATCCTGCATTTAATTTGTAGATAAATTTATAACATGTGAATACCAAGAAGACTATCCATATATCAAAACAGTCATCAAAATCAACTTGGTTACTTAGCATCTTCTTACATACAATGAAGAACATACAGTAGTATGAGTACAAACAAATATATACCCGGTACCCAAACAGTGAAGAACACTAAAACTTCATGTCTTTGTATCACACTAGATCCTTTTAAACTATCTTCAAAATCAACTTGGTAACTTAACATTTTCTCATATACAATGAAGAACATTCTACTCACACACATGTACATATCTTAACATTGAAGAACACTAAAACGTCATATTTGTATCATACTAGAGCCTTTTAAACTATCTTCAAAATCAACTTGGTAACTTAACATCTTCTCACATACACTGAAGAACATTCTACTCTCACACATATATACCCAAACATTGAAGAACACTAAAACATCATGTTTTTGTATCATACAAGATCCTTTTAAACGGTCATCAAAATCAACTTGATAACTTAATATCTTCTTTCATACAATGAAGAACACTCTACTCACACACATATATACCCAAACATTGAAGAACACTACCGGTAAAACGTAATGTTTTTGTATCATACTAGATCCTTTAAAACTATCTTCAAAATAAACTTGGTAACTTAACATCTTCTCACATACAATGAAGAAAATTCTACTCACACACATATACATACCTTAACAGTGAAGAACACTAAAACGTCATGTTTTTGTATCATACTAGATCTTTTTAAACGGTCATCAAAATTAACTTGATAACTTAACATCTTCTCACATACAATGAAGAACACTCTAGTCACACACATATATACCCAAATATTGAA
>JAGFPH010010334.1:1780-26064 GCA_018207615.1 Philaenus spumarius | reverse complement strand
AAAATACCATAAAAGTACCCAGTTCAAAGCCAAGTGATGCAAACTCGCGAGGCCACTTTAGGAGGAAACAAATTCTACTAATATATTGCGTACACACAGACAGCTGTTCAACGCCTTCGTGAGTAGACCTATTTCCCAAATTGTTGGTTGAAACCCTAAAACATAGGCATATAAACTTAATTTTGGAAATTTGCTCAACTCACGTCAGCGGTCCAGCTGCGTGGTCGATTTATTATATTCATTACCTTACCTTAGCAAATTTCGAATCAGTTAATTATTTTCACAACTATGTAGAGGTGCACTAAGAAAGGATTTTGCAAAATATTGATTTTAATGGTTGCAAATAGTAAAAATTGGGAGTCCACTCTCCTATAACAAATAAAAAAAGCTAATTTGAATCAAAAGTTTAGCAACACAATTCTAGGTATGGCCAACATTTGTTCGTTGATAATTTACTTTATTATATTCATTACCTTACCTTAGCAAATTTCGAATCAGTTAATTATTTTCACAACCAACAACTTTTTAGGTTTGGTTAGTAAAATAAAAACACAGACAATTAATTAAAAATACTTGCTGTATTATATAATTCAAACATCTGTTGTTATATATTATAAATAAAATCCCTAGTTTCGATCAAAAGCTTAAAACAATTTTAGGTTAGGCCTATAGCCTACTGAACCAACATACTTCATTAAATTTCTTGAAAGCATTTACATTTATTAGGTACCAGAACAACCAACTTGACAAATTTAGACTCGGGTAATTATCCTTCACAACCAACTGTTTTTTTATGTATGGTAATAGCAAACACTGAAAAAGGCTTACTGTATTATAATTCAAACACTATTTTAAAATTATGCTATTCTTTACTAGGTCTATCTGATTAATTTGAAATAGGCTAGGTCTACTGCTTTACCGAATCACATTTTGGTCATATTTTATAAATTAAAAGTTGTCACTCTTCTATATAAAAATAAAAAATGTCTGCCCTAATTTAGTAGTTATTCCCGTGAAAATGTCATAGTATACAATAATCTGTTTACATTGGCTTTGCCGTGGGTGTTGGTGAGCCAATAAAGGTTAACATTTCCCTTTGTCGTCAGTCGTCGTGGGGGTTGGTGAGCGAAGCGAGCAAGGTTCGAAGTCCTCTAGTTTGTTATAGGCCTAATAAATGTTCAAAATGTTTTTAATTCCTAGCTTAATTGCCGATATCAATTTGGTTTTCGTATATCACAGGGGGAAGCACATTACAAGACAATAAATCAACACTTTGTTTGCGGTGATGTACTCTAAAATACTGGAAAAATTATTAACAGTTAATAATTTGAATGTAGGTAGCAGCATCTTCTGCAATAGGTCTATTGTTGTTTTTTTTTTTTTTTTAGGCGGTTAATGCACTTACGCAAACCCCTTGTTAGAGAAGGTACCGGTACTGTGGGGCTCGATCGTCCTGGACCCACTACCCACTAAACCACCGCCCTCCCCCCTCCCAAGTGAAAGTCACTCTGAACCGAACACAGGCACAAGATCTGCCGACCTCTCCTGATATGGCAATACAACACTCCAGTACCATGCATAACGGACAGAGACACTCCGCATGCATCACTGGGAAGGAGCATCAGCAGCATCTAGGGGCCATTCCCTAATGACTGCTAAATCAATCTGAAACTCACTTAATAGAAAAGAAGGCAAACTGGTTAGTGTTAAACCTTGATGGAGTCGTAGCGTGAAGAAACCTATGGCGGGTCGTCCAGGATAGCGGCAGGCCGGGGCCTACATCTTCTGGGATGTCGAGTCTCCTGCAGATCTCGGCTATATGAGGATAGCAAGAATTGCGTGCATCCTGAAACAGTTTAGTGCAAAAACTTCTAGGGTATTGATACCGGCTGACCCTAGAATGGTGGAGTTCCTCACGTAACATGGATAATGCGTGATTCTGCGAAGAGCAGTAGTCTGAAGAGTCTCCTGCTGGATTTGCTGGCAAGCGCCCACCAAGCGGTAGACGCGTACATCAGCACTGAAAGAACTATTAACAGAAAAATCGTTAATTTTATTTTTACCGGCAAGGGGCCTACGCCTTGCCAACAAGGGCGAGAGGAAACCCTGAATTTTCTTTAATGCGGAGACCTTGTCTTTGCTGCCGGAGAGCGAGTGAACTGTCAATGGGCTCGAAGCCTTCGCCTCTTGGCAATTTCCTTCCTTAATCTGAAGGGAAGGGTTTCTCGCAATGGCTCTTGGGAAGCAGCGATGGAAGCATCTGAAACAGAAAGTGTTAGAAGGTCTTGTAAAGAACTGACCTGCCTGTCTAATTCCTCCGCAGAGTTTGGGGGCACAGGATGCGTTAGACGTTCCGCGATCAGTTCTTTAAAATGGTCCCAATCGACCCTGACACGTAAAGTGATGGGCGGTAAGGTCAAAGTAGGTCCAGCAGCGACAGTAACCAGAAGCGGGCAGTGATCTGATGAGAGATCCTGGGTAGCAGGAACAACTATGGGAAAAGGAACATTCTTGGTTAAGACTATATCCAGCAAGTCCATGGGTCGGGTAGTGAGTAGGCTCCGCAGGTGCCAAGATCTCAGCACTAGAAAATGACGATTAATAGTTTCAAAATTAAAAAAACAGGTGACAGCACCTTACGGATACAATTATAAATACCAGTTAATAATTTGAGTGTAGGTAACAGCATCTCTAGACTACTAAACTGTAAAATGTCGACAAATAGTTTCGAATTTTAACGTACCAGATGGCAGCACCTCACGTATAGGAAGATCATTCTGTTCACAAAGATGACAATATCGGTAAATTTAGTGCAGATTTACTATTCTGTTTTTGAGCGCTTTTTAACAGTGAGGCAGGACAAATGTATTGTTTCCTAAAAAAAAAGTGTGCCGCCTCACTGAGGAATCTCGATCTTTCAAAAGTTTCACATCAGTCTTGAAATGATACTTAGATACTTTTAAATGTAATTTTCCTAAATAGTTTTTTTACTAGAATGCGCTGCAGGTCAAAATTTGAAACTCAATGGAGTTAAAGGTGTCTGATCAGTACCAGAGATAATATTACCAAGAGTACTGATCAGTACTCAGCCGTCTCAATAATGTTTCAAGACCAGTTCCGTCACGTGCTGCACTCTTTATACTTTTAGTTGAACTTTATATCGTCTATTAACAGAAGTTGTCATGTTAGGTTTATAAATTAGTTCATTTTTAAGTTTTATTTTCTAAAATACCGTACCTAAATAATGTTTGAACTTACTTTTTGCTGCTGTAAAGTTGTTTCCTATAAACAAAATGGGCCTTTATAGATTGAATTTACTTGCTTTAGAATACATTAAAAACACTTCTATTGATCTCTGTCTCCATATTGTTTTGGTTTTATAGGTTAATGCCTACTTTTCTTTTTTTATAAACTAATTTCATTTCAGAATATTTTGTTTGACATTACTTCAAATAGTGAGATATTTTCTATTGAATTTAGTGAATTAAATAAACTAATTATTATTGATCCTAAGTATGGATATAAGCTATAGAAACTAAGCGTTTATACAAAATTTATAAAATGGTAATTCAAGCCTATCTGCTTGCAACATTTTAAAGCAAACATCTTAATTTTTTATTTACATACATGAAAAGAAGTAGGTATGGTGAGTTGAACTAATATGAACTATAATTTGTCAAAAATATTAATTACACTGGGAGTTATGGACATTTAAGTAAAACTGGTACCGTGCTCAATGTAGTAAGGTTTTTTCAAAACTATATAACTCGACCATTATAAAAAAAAAGTTATTAAATAATTTGTTAATTACAGATAAAATACATATTTTAATGGGACACTTTCAATATTGCAATATACAGTATCTCATATAGTTTTTGAAAAATAACTATATAAAAGTAGGGATTTAAAAAAAAAACCTTTGAGTGAATTTTTTCCGATATTGATATTAAAATACCCAATTTCATGGAGAACAGAGCATACTATTTAGTTTTTGAATAATGCTATAGCACTTTTCAAATTATTTAGCTTTATTTGATTTCCAAAATGTTAGATACAAATAATATTTAAATTTAATTGATATGTACATCAAGAGATATAGAATTAAAAGAAGAATATTTACTGAAAAATGTTTTCACTAATCTTTAACCGTCTAGAAAATCATGTTTTGAGGATTTTCGGGTTGCAAAACCTTTTTAGCGAATTTCCATAGGAAAAATGAGCTATTGCAGTGGCTCTTATGGTGAGACCCACGGTCGGAGTAGCAAATGAGCACCGTTCATGGTCCCCAGAACACATTTTGGGGTGTCATTAAAATATATATATATTTATGTATGTATGTGTGCGCACTCTAGCAGACGCATTTTAAGTCCAATTTGGTACACTTGCTGGTTGTCTACGTCGCTCGGACGAGTTCGTTAGCCAAAAAAATCCAAAATGGCAAAAAGAAGCACGTTTTTTGACCGGAAGTATCTATTTTTTTAGATTTGTCCTACGAGAATAAATGTTTTTTAGAATTTTTTCTACAAAAATAAATGTAGGATGTTATTCTGCACATTTTGTTTTTTTACGTGACCTTATAGCTCGCTTGGTTCCCCCAAAATCGATCAAAATGTAAAATACCATAAAAGTACCCGTTTCAAAGCCATCTGGTGGATTCTACCGTTGGGTTGGCGTGAAGCATGCAATTCATTGTGTATTGAATGAAGATACTCCCAATACGGAGGTTGGCGTGCGAAGCTCTCAATGCACTGTGTATTGAAAATAGTCTGAATATGCGGAAATTCATGCGAAGCACGCTATGCTTTGTGTATTGAAAATACTGCCAATATACGGAATGGCGTGCGAAGCGTTTTGCAGCTATTCAGCACCGTCGTGAGTAGTCCTATCGTTGGTTGAAACCCTAAAACATAGGCCTATAAACTTAATTTTGGAAATTTGCTCAACTCACGTCAGCGGTTCAGCTGCGTGGTCGAATTATTTCAAAATGCCCTAGTTGAAAAACTATTGAACAAAATTACACGAATGTTTCACACTTTTAAAAACTAGAGTTTACACTTTCATTAACTTTTTTCTCCAGGAAGATAGCTTTTAAAATGCACATCCAATGAAGTAAAAACTGTTGATTCAAAGAAAAAATTTACTTATTTTATTTGTTAAATAAGATTAGACATTTTTGATGGAATCAATTTACATATTTAGAAAAATAACTGAAAAGTTGTAAGTTTATAGAGTTTTTAAATATCTCTAGCTTATTGTTGTTATTCATCAAAAAATAGCATGACTTCTCTGTGGGACTTGTATTTAAATACTTGCTGATAGAAAATAAGCTTGCTTAGATTTCCAATAAGAGAAAATGGCCTTGGCCATGGCCTAAACTTGAAAGGTCGCAGATCAGCAAGCGAGGCAGTATTTTTATTATTATTTTAATAAATACAATATAAATAAATTATTTATATTCACCGTCCAAACAATTTTTGACAATATTTTTATTACCGGTTTCGGATAAATAATAAAATCAAATATCAAATTGCTTAAGTCTTCCTCTTACATGATCTGAATCACAACAAGATCATGTGGGTTGTCATATTAATGATCCTTCATCCGATTGTTTTGACAGTTAGACCATCCGATAGGGAATCAAAAGGGCTACAAAAAAGGTGTCGACATTTTTCGTTAAAATGTACAGTTTTGGAGTAATTTAGGTTTGAAATTTTCAAACCGCCGCCATTTTGAAACGCATGATTGGATTTAATCGTTTATTTTTCTTGAGGTATATCACTGTTAGGTTAAACTTCATGCCAAGTTTGAACTCAATCAGTCAAACCGTTCTCTAGATATGAATTATTTTGTACAAAAAACAAAATGGCGTATATGTGGAAAACGAAGCGTTTGCGGACCTACGTTTATATGAACTTTTTTCATTATTTTCACCAGTAGAACACGTCCTGCAATTCTTTCCGTTTCTTCCTGATACACCCTGTATATCGGCTTGTTATTATTTTAGTGATTACACACTTATATTTTACTATTAAAAAAAAAATTTGCTTGTAGTGAAAGGGAAAATATCTAATTGTTTCTTGTGATCAAATAGAGATTAAGTGTTTTTATTTTCCTCTAAATTTGTTGCCTATTTGTGAAATCAAGTAAGCATTTCACAAAGTAAATTAATTTTGCTAATGAAGTAAATGATCTATTTATCAAAACATTCTTGACATTTTTAGTATTTGTGCAGAATACACAAATGTAATAGAAAATAACTATAAATATAAACCATATTATAATACATTTTTTTAGATATATTTATTTGACTCCAAAATAAAAAAAATGAACTTAAAATAATAAACCTATTAATCCCCAAAAGTAATATATTTTTTTAAAGAAAAAGGATTCCTTAATTAGATGTGTAGTACATATTGTTACAAATAAAAAAAAAGGTAAAAATTACAACTCTACTAGTATTTTTAGATGAGTTACACATTTTTTACATCATGACAAAACTGCCATTTACATCCTGGCCTTTTTGGCATACAAGTGCTGTTTAATCACAGGCCTTTTTAGGATCGAATTAAATTTTTCCTGGCCATAAAAGGGTTAACAGCCTTAAAAATGTGAAAGTTATTTGTGTCATTAGAGAGATTAAGATACTTTCCTCCCTTAAGACACACGACATTTTTCCTCCAGCCACAGTTTTAGTAAATAATTTGCATTTTACTATGGAAGAAACTTTATTAAAACAATTTACAAAAACAATTGAGGATATGCCAAGAATACACCAACATGGAAGTTCATTGATGAATGCATTGTTGTTTCAACAGCTGTTTTATAACATATGATTAAGCAGGCAGAAAAGTGCCCATATAAAAAGCATTGAATATACTTTACGGCAAAGTATATTATACAAAGTAAACTCAATGCTTTTTATATGGAAATTTTTTCACCCTAGGATGATAAGTTACCCTATTAATGAGGCAAAAAAATTCTCTTAATGTAGTAGCTAGAGGAAAAATAATTATCATAATCAACATTTATACCTACTATAATATCAAAATTTAATCGATATTTTCAAGACAAAAATGTCAGTTGCTCATGATCATCCTGTGACTTTAATTATCTTTTTGTTTGAATTGAAAAATTTTATATGAGAAAATGTACTATAAACATACAATTAATAACTAATCAAAACAATTTGTAGGAAGTTTTATTAAAATCACAACACGAATATTTTCAAGTTTTATTCAAAAACAATAATAAATAAATTAATATATTTACAACTAAGAAAATAAAACAAAAATAATGTACAGAAAGTTTGTAATTTACAAGCTAATGGTTCCTTGTTTAATAGTTCTCCGGTCACGATCCATTGCCTTTTGAATGCCTTTTCCAAAACTTTCTCACTTCTTCGTGGCCTTGTTTTGTTACAACCTAAAACATATTTCAAATATTACATTTGACACCAAATATTAGTTATAGTAAAGTAAATTTGTTTTTCAGTTAGTAGATTTTTGGTAATAGTGTACCTAACTGGTTTATGAACTTTCTTAATTGATCACTTCCACTAGATAATTAGTTTAAATACACTAATACAGTAACTATAAATTTTCAATAATAACTGATGCTAACAATAGTAAAATTACCGGTTGATTTTGACTGACTACATCAAATACTTAGTTAATTATTTAAACAATAAAAATTGATATTTTTAAACAAATTTAAAAATCTTAGCGAATTATGAACATTTTCTCCAAAATTTATACATACATGTTTTTGAAGTTACTAAAACCGAATTTGATGTCAAAAATATAAAATGGCTGATCTAATATGACCAACGTTTAGCAAAAAGGAAGACTGGCAGAAATTTCAGTAGAAATTATCAGAAATTAATTAAGGTGATTTATTAAGAACAATTTTAATACAAAAAATTAAAAATGGCTCATGCAATATGGCCGAACAGTTATACAAATATCCTTGAAATCTCAAGCAAGATAAATACAAAAAATTAATTACAAATTATTAGAATGCCATTGAGGTGAACCTAACAAAAAAAAAGTAAATGTGTGCAGTCGTGGGAACCCTGTCAGGAACGACGTTCATCACGCCTTTTCTTTAATTCTTTTACCAGCCTTAATGGCAACAAACACACATAATTTTAATTTTTCAATTGCCGTTTTTTATAAATTTGTTTTCTATATAAATATTTACTGTTTCCATACGTTTAATGTTATTATAATAAAGGTCTAGAATTAATTATAACATCAAAGCTAAGATGGTAAACACAGTTAAAATTCCATTCATTGTTAATACATTCAATAAACATAGGCTTCTAGGCCTAACCTAAAATTATTATATGTATGTTGCTGTTAAGACAGGTAAAATAAATTGAATGTACACACAATAATTTTAGGCTAGGCCTAGACTGATGAACCAACATTTTCTGTTTCTTGAATGTATTTCAGCGCTTGATGATAATATCCGAACTACGCCAGACGGAACCGATTGTCTCTTAATTTAAATTGATGAACCAAAACACTTGTTTCTTGAATCTATTTACATTTAGCGCCATAACAATCAATTTGATAAAGCTTTTTCGTTACTTGTATTTTATATTTGTCATTGCGACCAATTAATAACACTTTTTTTTGTTACACATTACATTTTCTATTTGTTTCTCCTACCGCAATCCGCGTTAAGGAACTTCGTTCCAACAATTTTATACCAATAATTAAAAATGGTGTATTACCATATTTTTATATTAAAAAAGTTAACGATTGTAAAATTAGTGCGGAATGATCCTTAAGTAATTAAAATGAATACGAAAAAATTAAAGTACGTTAACATCTTTCCTTGATCAATTATGCAGTTTTTATACAAAATTTAAACTTATCAAACGTCAATAAATTTATAAAAGTATACACTCACAAATTACACAAAACAGTAATAAATATCTAAATAATAAATGGTCGAACAATCAAAATTTAATACCATTGTAACTCTTGGCACTGTTTCGACAAGGGGTCTTTTCTGTTATATCCCCGCATTTACAAACTATTTTCTATAGAATGAAGATTAATCGGGATAGAACTACAAAAAATGTGAAATATAATATTTACTCACCATTTAAATGTATAATTGTTGAAAAAAAATAATAAACAATTTTTAAACATGCGCAACTTTACTATTCGACTTTAGGCTAACCTAAATGGCAACAGAAATGCAAAAATAACAATTAAAAAAATACCTAAAAGGTTCTAACCTAACCTATTTAGTCACAGTATGTTTACCTGTATTCAACATTTAACAGTAAAACGTAAAACAACGTCGTTTTCTGCAAAGATATAGGCTAGAGTCGAATAGTAAAGTTACGCGTTTGCGATAACCCTTTTCTAATATCAACAAAAACTGGAAATTTCCTTCCTTATTATTATGTTATGGAGTAGTTATAAATAGTTATTTGGACATTCCCGATTAATCCTCATTCTATAGAAAATAGTTTGAGAATAGAAAATAGTGTTAGAAAATAGTTTGTAAATGCGGGGATATAACAGAAAAGACCCTCGACAAGCGCCACGAGCATATCTGTGGAATATCTGTAACCGTTAAAAATGCTACGCTGATTGCTTTCAAACTTCTTTTACACATGGCAGTTACATGGACACATACATTACATTCAAACAGGTAAAAGTCTCATTTGCTTTAGATTTTGGAGCAACAGGCAGATGTTTGTTCTCCTCTTGAAACACACTCACCACAAGGCCATGCAGACGTTCTATGTTCTCCTCTTGTAAGTATAAAAACTGCATACATTTTTTTCACTAATTTCATATTTACTCAAAACTATTTTTAACGACCTTTCTACCTCGATAATACCTCACGTTATTAAAAGAACAATATATTTTACAAAATTGAGTAGGCCTATTTTGAATATAATCGGTCAGAAAAATCAATCGATTATTTCGTTACGTAATGAAATTAAAAATAAGAATAATAGAGTTTAGAGCTTTTTAAAATACTTTTTTACATTAAATGTGATTATTATAAATTATTTAAAAAAATAGTCTTGAGGTTTAACAATATTATTTTATTAACAGGCCTATTTTGAAAATATTAGGTCAAAAAGTAAAAAACATTTTTTTATGAATTTTAAAGTAGTAATAAAAGTGATTAGAGTTAGGAAAATACTTTTTACATTAATTATGTCTGTTTAAATATGTCAATTATTGTATTTACATTTATTCAAAAATTTATTTTAATAACATTTTTGTGAAATAATGGAACATATAGTTTAAAAAGTTGCCATTTCTCAACACAAAATAAAACAAAAACAAGATTACTACATTATTTACATAAACAAAATTTACACAAAAGAGCTTTACAAAACTGCAAAATAATAACGTATAATAAAAATAATTATCACTTAAAAAAAAAATAAACAAAAATTACAAGGCACAAGACAACAGACGATGCTACTTGTATTTCTCGATCATGAATGGCAAACAGCTGCTCAACTTCAGAGAGATATAAAATATATTCCACGGCCAATATAATCTGTTGTTGGTTTCTAAACTGTTTTAACAACATTGAAGTCTCATTAAACCGAAAACACAGATTCTATACTAGTTTAGAACATAGAAATCATATTATTAAAACATGTGAAAATTACTGAGGAAGGGATGGATTATTTTATATCTCTGTTGATGGATGAAGACTGGATCAGTTTACTGGATTTTTGTGGGTCTGCGAGCAACAAGTTTGAGAAATTTCTACAGCATTTCTTGTTTCTTTTTAATCTGTGTTTGCCTTTAAGGGAGATCTCTTGTAATTCGAATCGGAATAGTTCAAATAAACGAAATTTAAAATGGTATACTCCAAAGCTTGAGAAGATGAAAAATAATATCTTGTTACTAAGAGATTTATTCCAAGAGAGGAAAAATAGTGATATCTTAAACAAGCTGAAACGATTAAAACAGCAGTATAGGACAGCTCTTAAAATTGCTAAAAAGCAAAATAATGAGAAATACATTGAAAGCTCAACGAACAAATGCAGGGCAGCCTGGACAGTGATCAACCGAGTGGCGGGGAAGGCTGGTAAAGTCAACGCAGATCAAGGCATCACACCAGATGAGTTTAACAATTTCTTTGTGTCATCCGTTGAAGAAATAAGTGGAAAAGTTAAATCTTCAGTTGAAAGTGCTTATCAATATCTAGGTAGTTATCAGTGTGGCAGATTTGTATTATCTGAAGTAACAAAGTTAGAAGTGCTTGAAGTTGTAAAACGTCTGAAAAATTCAAATACCAATGATGTGTATGGTCTATCTAGTAATTTAATTAAGATAATTATTCACATTATTTTAGAACCACTAACATATTGTATCAATTTATGTATAAGAGAAGGTGAATTTCCCATATGTTTAAAGTTTTCAAGGGTAGTACCAATATTTAAAAAGGGTAATAGTAAAGAGCCGAAAAGTTACCGTCCTATTTCATGTATTCCGGTAATGGCAAAAATAATGGAAAAAATTCTAAAGAAGCAAGTATGTGCGCATTTTGAGGGTTTAAATTTGTTCAGTGACAGTCAGTTTGGATTCAGAAATGGGAAATCCACTACAAAAGCTGTAGATATTCTAGTAAAAAACCTACTAGAAAAACTGGAAGAAAATTGTCCTGCTCTGGTCGTACTGTGTGATTTGAGTAGAGCATTTGATTGTGTTAGGCCTGATATTTTGTTGGGAAAAATGAGATTTTATGGGTTTCATGGAAAAGAATTAGCCATTTTTCAGTCATATTTGAGGGACCGGAAACAGCTTGTAGATATAAATGGCAGACAATCAAAAACAATCAATACTACTCTTGGTGTTCCACAGGGTTCGGTGTTGGGACCAATATTGTTTTTGATTTTAATTAATGATTTAAGTTTAAATGTTTCATGTTCCTCAACAATTTATGCGGACGACACGTCTTTACTTGTTAGTCACAAAGACATTTTTCAATTAGATAATGTAGCAGCTAGTGTATTAAAAGAAGCAAACGACTGGTTTGAGGTAAATGGACTGTTTTTAAATGAAGAAAAAACTCAAAAACTTTTAGTCACTCTACAAAACAAATATAAACATAGTTATAAGCCTGCTTATGAAAAAGTTGTAACGTTGCTTGGTATAAAAATTGATAGTATGCTCTCCTGGTCAGTGCACATAGATTATGTAAAGACAAAATTATCAAGGGTAATTTATTTACTAGTAAATCTTAAGAGTCAAGTAACGTTTGAATATTTAAAAATAGCGTACTTTGCTTTCTTTGAAAGTATTTTGAGATATGGCCTTCTTATTTGGGGAAATGGAATAGGAATTCACACAATTTTAATTCTTAAAAAAAAGCTTTGAGTATATTATCAAACTCTGATAAATTGGAACACTGCAAGCCATTGTTTATTAAAACTGGTATTTTAACGGTTATCAACTTGTATATTTTTGATGTAGTAATGCACGTAAAGAATAATTTACATATGTATCAAGTTAGAGGTTTAATTCATAATCATAATACAAGATTTGGTCATATTCTTGAACAACCAAGACATAGATTAAATAAATCCAAAAATTATCATTTAGTTTTAGGAATTAAACTATTCAATAAACTGCCTGCCACTTTTCAAAACTTGACAAATGATGATTTATATCATACTTTTTATGGTTGGCTGAAAAAGCACCCATTTTATAACTTGGCGGATTATTTGGAATGTGATGTAAATATTTAGTAAACCTGTGTTTAATATTATAAATGTTAGTTTTAATGACTAAACTGTATGTGACGAAGTCTATTGCAATGTTGTACATGTGCTGAAGGACCAATTAATGTTCTGTTCTGTTCTGTGTCGGAATGAGTCCGACAGTGGAGTGGAGCGCAACGGCAAATTAGCGATGTCGGACTGAGTTCGCCTATGGTGTGCAAAAGGTTAAACTGATTTTATACCATGTTGAAGTTAGGAATAAAATTCAAAAACTGTCATTATTCTCAAAATTTTGAGATTGTACATCATTCAAATTAAATTTTAAAGATTTTTTCAAAATAAAGCATAGTTTTGTACATTACTTGAAGGAGTAAATCGTGAGAGTTTCAAATTTGTAACAGCAAAATGAAAGTGGGGCAGCATTTTGACTAGCTTCATTAAAAAAATGTTAGAAGATCCACTTTCTATACATACTGTACTTATTTAGAAAAGACATTTTTTCATTTAACCCTTCCCGCGCGGAAGACGAATATATATATGCCAAGTGGAACAAGTTCAAAAACCGGTAGACGATTAATCCCGCAAAGACCCATTTAAGTCATAGAAATAAATTTAGTTCACAAAACTTCTACTAGAGGGGAGATAAAGTCACTTTTAATGTTTTCTGAAGATTTCATAATTCTAACTTGATTCATCTGCCTGCAATGATAGGTAGCATGTGTTTTTTGGTACCTGTACACTGTAACTGGCATCGCTACAGCGCTATAGGCCAATAAATCCGCCGTCACCAACAGCTGAGTTTTGTCAACTAACTTTTGTTCGGTTTTAACAATTAACCTCTCACTGAGTAATGTGATATTTTAAAAGTTTGTTTGGTTGTTGTTTTTGTTTTATTTTGTATTTATTTCATACAGAAGTCTTATGTTTTATCACTATTTGATTAAATTTAGTTAAATTCAAGTCACATACATTTTTTTAGTGTTATATTAAATAAATTAAAAAAAAAAAAAAATTTTTAATTCTTTTTTACTTTTTACAAATTAAATACTATTATATAATTAAAAAAAACTTTATGAAAAGAATTTTTTTAAAAATTGTACATAAAATAAACGCTAAAAATGACTATATCAGGTTCAGGTTTCAGCGGGTTAGAAATATAAATTTATAGTGGCTGTAGAGTATTATTCTTTCATTTGCAATTAGTTTCATTATTTAGTTAAAAAGTTACAAAAAATTTAATGCTTGCCGCCCGGTAATGTGGCACCTCCGAGCGGTATTTTTTTTAGCTATAAACAAATAATTCTACAGCCCACATGTTTTATTTTAGAGAAATCTTTGTATGGGGTTTTTTTTGTTGCTTAACGTCTTAACTTTCTGTTATAGGCCATTTATTACATGACACCCCCTTGACCTTGTAGATAGTTTTCTTATTCACTGTTCAGTGGCGGAGGAAACATTCGGGTTCTTTGATTCGGTAAAACAGACTATGCCTCACCACCACAAGGATGTCTGGTCTTCCTCCTAGCACCGCTACATTACAAAACTATCTATTGTTAAGCAGAAAATGTATTATTATAAAAAGAGGTAGGCCTATAGTGTTATGCAAAGATAATTATTTAAACGCTCTGGGATAAGTTACAAAATATTTGTTATTTTTTTCTAGTTTCTCTGGTTTCATTAGCGTGAAATCTACAATGTATCTAAATGCGTTGACAAACACTATATAAACTGAAAACATTTTGGCTTGTATAAATATTTAAAAATGATAAGATTTTTACTAGTTTAATGTCATACAATTTTCAAGAATGGGCACAAGCCTTCTCATTCTAACGAGGCCCCTGGTGATTTATAAATGTTATTTTGTATTGGAATATTGAAACATAAAGGAATGGATTGATTAACGTTGTGGTAATTGAATTTTTGGGATCCATGCAGGATAAAATACCTGGCCCGTGGAGATTACATTTCTGTGACCTATGATTCTGTCAAACCTGCGGATGTCATATTTGGACAATTATGTGCAGTTATCTAGAGAAATATTAAAAACATTTATGTAACATTCTTCCGAATAGGCTATATCTACAATCAACCATAAGTTGAATCTGTTACAGTTACGAGGTTATATCTGTGGTTTCTGTGTAGTGCTTTGTCATACGCTATGCTTTGTGTGTAAAGATTTTAGTTTATTTATAATAATGTTTTTTTCTTGCGTTTATACTTTTACAATGTTATAAAATAATGATTTTATTTATATTTTATAACAGTAAACTGCCAAACAAGAACTAAAAGTAAAAGTTTGAATGTTTCTTTTTTTTTAAATTTGAATTAAAAATGTATATAACTTTACATTTGATGACTTTTAGAATGTAATTTATTATTATATCATTTGATTCTAAGTACATTTTGTAAATAAATGATGACACACATAATGAAAATAAATAATAACTTAAATTTCATAAATTTAAATTTTGTTAAATAAAACTTGGTTTTGTGTCAACAAGTTTCAAAGTCAATACTAAACAAAAGTATAAAAAGTAAAACAATTAAATCCAGTTTTCAGGTTATTTCACCACAGAAAATTCCATAGCAAAAGTGTTAGTTAAATCCTACATGACGATTTATTAAAGTACAAATTATAATTTTGTTCCATTAATGAATAAATTAAAACAAACTATTAAATATAGTTACTGAACTTACTATAGTTCGGCGTTTATCATTTTGCCAGGTGAGCACTCCTAAATCTTGAGCATAATCTCGTAGTAATTCAAAGTCTGCCTGAGACAGAAACTGACTATACAATACACCTTCGGTGAATGTGAAACGATTTCGCTCATTCTCCCAAAGCTGAATCTGGTCAACGACAGTGGGTGGAAGTGTTGGAGGCCCGGCAGCAATCATTCGTGCATGTGCATGAAGCCTTAGAAAGCCTACTATTTGTTGTGCTGTGATTCCACTTCGTAAAGCCATACGCACTGAGTCTCGAGTCAGAATACCAACAGCTAAGTTCGGAAACCTAAATTAAAAATTAGTACTACATTATAAGTCAGAATTATATCAAGTTATTAAAATTTTCTTTTGATTTGTGAAACTATTTTATTAATCCTATTAAGATTTATATATGCTAAGAGAAAAGTTTGAAATAAAAATAATTTATATTGTGCCAACCTTATCTCGACATTAACAAGCACGACTTGAAGAAAGTTGAATCCTATCTCAACATTTAAATATTTACAACTAATTTAATTTGATAAACATTGGACTTGTAACTTTAGGCCCACGTTGGCAAAGCCATAATGTAATCTTACAGGTTTTCATAAATACAAAAAGTTAAAATATAAAAAAAATTAGGGATGGGTCGATTCTCGATTCCAAAAGTCAATTCCCCCACCACCGATTCTCAGCACTCGAATCAGCATCGAGTCGATTCCGAGCCCAGCCAACACCAATCTATGCAAATACGCTCGGTTCGCCGATTGAAACGGCCCCGGTTTATATTTCCTCGTTATATTAATCGTTACATCCCATTTTATTCCAATACGAAGTATTCGGAGAATCTACACTGCACCAAAGTAATAGAGTAGCCGAAGTAGCCGTACCGTTACTTCTAGCCGTTAGTAGCGATTACTTTGTGTGTTTGCAAACTAGGGATGGGTCGATAACAATTAGAGGTGGTTGAAAACAACAGTAACAGTTTATTCTAAACTGTTTTGCAAGCTAAACTGTTGTGAACCTAAACTGTTGTCTTATTGTATCTGTTTAGTTGTTGTACAATCTTGTAACGTTGTCTCAGTGGCAAAGACAACAGAGAACAAAGTGTTTACTGTTATTGCTAGCTTCACACAGCTGTCGCTCTGCGCTGAGTGTGCTCTGCATTAAACTGTTTTTGTTAAATTATTTTTTTTCTGTTTAAGCGTTTAGTTAGTCAAGCTTATGTGTTTAATATGGTTTATGTGAAAACAGCTGTTGTTCAAATGTACGTTGTGTGAATTGTGTTTTTAAACTGTTATTCCAGGCGATGATAACCACCCAGGTTTTTAGCCTATAAACCAAAAAAAATTTATTTTTGTTTAAACTGTTTTTGTTTGTTAAACTTGTTTGGGTTTTGTGTTTGAAAATTGTTATTTTATTTTAAAATTAATTCTAAGCGTTGTAAAACAGTACTCTTTTACATTCTTCTGTTTAATGTTGAATACTGGTAAACATACTATGACTAAAGACTATAATTTCGAACTTCAGGCTATTTTTGTTTTGTTTTATTAATTGCCAGTAGAAGACAATTATTTTTTACTATAATATAATTCTTATATAAACAGTTCAAATAAACTGTTGTGCAAGAAAACAGACGCAATAACAACTACAAGTGCGAAGTACAACTGGCTGCAATATTGAATTGATCAGGTCTAAACTGTTTTATTTAAACTGTTGTATGTCAGCAACTGTTGTGAACTAAACTGTTGTGTAGAAACAACAACTTCGCACACCTCTACGATACCTATCAACAAAAAACGGAATGTTCATGGAAGAAATTAACGCACAAACACAATTAGCAGTAATTTCATGAAATATAGGTGTTAAAACGTAATTTAATACACCACATTGAGTTTTCACGAAAGATGATGAAACTCGAATACAATTAGGCAAAATGTACATAATTTAAGTACCACAGTGTATGTCCGCAAAAAAATCGATGCCCGAATACAGTTTGTGCCAAATTTATGCCATTGGTGAAATATTATTTAAAATAAAATGACGAATGTCCGCAAAAGAATGCGATGTCCGAATATTATTAGCGCTAATTTTATAAAACGTCGGCATTCGATCGCAACTATACAACAGCGTATGTCCGCGAATAAACCTACTCCCGAGAACAATGGCATGTCCGTATAAGAAATTTTATTAACCTAGTCCCATTTAATAAAAACAATGCGTTAAATACAATAGCGTTAAAACATAATTAATTTAAGTACCACTGTGAATACCCGCAAAAAATCGATGCCCGAATACAATTTGTGCATTTTATGAACATGAACCACCATTGGTGAAATATTATTTAAAATAAAATGACGAATGTGGTAAAATAAATACGATGCCGAATATTATTAGCGCTAATTTTAGAAAACGCCGGCGTAAACCTTAATTTAATTACAACGACTAAGGTCCGCGAAAATGTAATTTAGATAATAGTTATAAAATTCAGAAAAAGTGGAAATTAAATGTAGCTATTTTCGGGAATGAATAACAAGTATAAAACAAAGGCATTCCGTCGGGACTCCTACAAAAATCATAAATCACGGGTAACGTAAGTCCCAAAAATGTACAAAATGTTACCCGACCTAAAACAAATAGCATTATTACTTTAAACTTTCGTTACCGATCTATAAAATGTGTTAGTTTTCGTCACAGTAGACACCCTAATTCTATAGACACGATAAGAAATGGATCGATTTTTTTTTTTTTTGTCGAATACACACGATAAGAAACAAAACCATAAGTGGTTGACCTTGGCCTACCTGACTTCTTGTGTACAAATAACAGCCTACGCTTAACAATTGCCTAAACATTTTACTGGGGAAAATGTCTACATACATCAAATTAAGAATGTTTTGCATTTTCCCCTACTGATATTTATTTTATATGGTTTTTCTGTTCTTAAGTCATCCTTAAATAGTTAAACCCCTACTCTTTAATAGTTTATTACGTTACAAGCCCGGTAAATAGGGTTTTGCCGTGCGAGCATGATGGTGAGCAACCGAGTGCGGGATTTGCATGTGCAAGCACGGAGAAACTTACCGGACGAGTTACGTACGATATTTATCATAATACTACACCGAAAAAGCAACATATTTTTAATCAAAACATCTTTTTATTAAAAAAAAACTTGTTTGATTTTTCTGTTATATTTCCATTGACCAAATCAATTGTAACACTTACGTCCATGTCACAGAGAAAATAATAAAATAAGAAATGAATCAGCTGTTTCCTATAGTGACTAAAGGAACAGAGATTTGGTCTAAATGAATAAATGACGCAATACATAAATAATACTAATCATTTAATTTTTTCATATAATTACATTTCTTAATGACGCAAAATAATTACAGTAGAATCATTTTTTTATAAACAAATAATAAAACATAAAAGCAGACTGTAAAAGTAGGTAATGTAAAAGCAGACTTAAAAAACATATTAATATATGAGCGTGTGTAAAAAGTGAAAATTATACAGAAACTTTATTTCAACGAGTGGTGAGTTATAAGCGAACAATATGAAGCGGTATTTAAGACTATAAACAGTTCGATAAACAAATAAATAAAAAAGAATATAACAACAGTACAGAGCACAATTTAATATAAATCGAAAACTTAATATGATAGTATGTACAGTGATCATGGAAGCAGTTGGAAGAGAGAGAAGGGATCAATCTATGTATGTGAAAGAGCACAGATGTCACAGGATACAGAACGTAATAGGAACGTACTGTTTCTTCACGGAATAAGGTGGAAGGGAAGGCAAGCAGCGTCTTCTATCAAGATGGCTACATAGCTCATGTTTGTTGAATGAAGCCGGCGTGTGTTATCGCAAGAAAAATGTGATTTTCTTTAAAAAGTAGTGACAAGTTAGTCAAAATGTAAAGTAAATGTACTTTGGAGGTGACGTGATTAAAAATATTAAACTGATCATGTAAATTGGTTGTTTATCGACGGATATTCTTTCGATGTGCTTTGGCGGAACTAGCGTGGGGTAAGCCTCAGAAGTGAATTGAATTTACGACAAAAATCCTAGGTAAAGAACAGTGCGACGAATAAAACAAGTGAAACTGTAAGTAGAAATGGCCATTGGACATATTTTTAGTCTGCAGGTATTAAAATTTTTCAATTTATAAAAAAGCTAACTTCATTTAACTTCTATTGCGTCATTACTTAAGATATGGTTCAGGAAACTTTGTATAATTGTAAATAATTTCTTGACTTGTTTGTACATATGTATCACTATGTTTATGTTTCTTAATTGCTGTAAATATCCATTTTTGATCATGTTCGAGTAAATAATTGTTGTCTTGCCGCAATGCCTTGAATTTCTTTATATAGCCACGTGTGTCCATTTAGCCACTACTTTAATTAGCCAGGTTCCCACCCCTAAGAAAATAGAGTTAATTAACAAGTATCTTTCAGTGATTAGTAATTATAAATAAATATATGCAAACAGAGCATAAGTGGGGTTATATGTGGATTATCGCAAATTATCATGATTATTATTTTTTTTATTATTAAGATTATGGGAGTCAAGTGAAGGTGATTTTTAAGGTGAATTTAAGTAAGGTGAGTTTTAAGGTTATAATAATAAGATGAGTTGAAGTAAGGTGAAATATTAATATTGTTCTACGTTGAAGTTGAAAGAAAGATGTTATGGAGAGTTAAGGTGGGCGATGATTATTATTGAAGTGAGGCAATAGGCCTAGGAGGTGCATAAGCAATTTTAAGTAGTACATGAGCGACGATTTTTGTTTTTAAGGTAAATAGGTAAAGGAGGTGTTGAAGAGATATTAATGGTTATTAGATAATCCACATATAGCATTTTTATTTTGATTTAAAACATATTTTTTTTTAATTTTTGAACTTTTTACCGAACCCCATTTTTTTTTACACAGTTTAACTTTATTATTATATTATTTTTATTTTTGCGACGCATAAGTTACAAAATTTTTCCCAACGTGGGGCTAACAATTGTTTAGATATTTTTACATTTTGTAACGCTTAACGTTACACAATCAGCTGTCTACATAAAACTGATGTTTATTCTTATTGGTAAAATAAGCTGGAGAATGGTAAAATCAGCTGTTTACTTAAAACTGATATGTCTATTCTTATTTGTAAAATCAGCTGGAGAACGATAAATTTTCTGATCCCTACACAGCTGATTTTACAGTATTGTGCACGGAAAATAAGGACTTGCATATCTGTGTTTTCTACGTCTATGTGCACAGGTATAGAAAACAGCTTTTTCAGTGCAGAATAATGAAAAAAAAAAATGTATACATTTTTTAATGAATCCAAATCGGCAGTTTTATGTAAGTTCCTCTTAGTTCAATAACAATATTTACTTCCCTTTACAATTATGGTAATTGGAATCCGAATCGGGAATCGATTTCTTGGAATCGGAATCGGTATCGAAATCGATAAATTTGAGAATCGAACTATCCCTAAAAAAAATATAATATATGAAATGCCAAAAATTCAAAACAAAAAAAATCATGTAGGATATGAATTTATTCATTCATTAATATTTATCATTCATTATGTATTACGTTACATTATTTAAAATAATTTTTTCACAAAAAATAAATAAAATCACTTTATATCCTCAATTTGTCACTTAGTGTCTAAATGTAAACAAACCTGTATTCCAATATTGCCAATATGTGTTAAATCTCTTCATATACTACCTGTGTATTATCTTTCTTCTGTGATGTCAGGATCACAGATGAAAATTCAGTGCAATCTGTGGTCAGTCACTTGCGCACCACAGATTAACAGTGTTGTCAATCCGTGAGTACACAGTTTTCCGCCGGATTTTCTGTATCCTGAGTCATCCTATATCTATTATGCAACACTTTTTTATATAAATTTGGTGGATTTGATCACTGTGGAAGTACTTGGAATAATGAACTGTGGTTGTCAATGAAAAATCAGATAGACATGATGGTCCATTAAGATTGGTTTAATGTTTCATCTTCATGAAAATCATATCAGCATATACAAAATAAAATGCAACGACTGCCCAAAAATGTACATAGGACAAACAGGACGTTTATTCCATATACGGTTCAAAGAAAACAACCTCCTTTCATCCACATCAAATAGAATACAACATTCCAAATTTGCCGAACATCTTATTGAATATAACCACGGATAAACAGATGCAAAATAAAATTTAGAAATAATACAGAAATACAGAAAAGGACCCGTAATGAACGCCAGAGAGGAATACGAGAGCTACAAGCAACAAAAAACAGACACTAATATTTTATTAAACAGCAAGTCCCAATTCCATTCACACACACTCTTTGATATACTACAGGAACTGGAGAACAATAACAAGTTGAATTTGACCGACTAACAGCGCCATCCAACTGCGGTAACTTGAGACACTAACGTCAGACAGTGCGAGTTTGAACTGAACATGGTAGCATGTGCCAAATACCTTCTGCCGCGGTCTAACTTTATATGTTTGTAGTGTGCATTTAAGTGTTTTTATGTATGTAAATGTATTTGAATGTTTTAACGTTGACAATGCTCCCAGTGTGCGAACAGCTGGAAATTTTGAAAATGTTTGAATAAAAAAGTTGAAATGGCCGTCATATAACAACGACGAAAGACAAAGAGTTTATGACAGATTACTAATATATGAATTAGATAATCATTCCTGTGCATCATATCCTGTTTTTATCTTTCCAAATCCGTTTTATCTTTCCAATACTGCTACTTGTTTACATCTGTTTTGTGATAATTATATAAGGAAATAATATTTTATTAGTCTGCTTTTACAAAAAAAAAAAAAATAATAATATAAAGATTACCTTTGGAACATTCTCTAATGGTAATTTGATAATAATTGATAATTACCTCTTTCCTGATCAAAATCATAGGTTCTTAATCTATTTTATACATGAAATATAAAAAAAAGTGATAAAAAAATGTCTGGAGTTTAATTATTTGAAATTGAGTTTAACATAAAATACAATAAATGTTTAACTTTAGCTATGATATAGCTAATTTTATCTTTTATCCGTCGCATGACTTTGTTCAGCGTATGTCTACGACGCGATTCGAAACATATGTTTCATCATCATATATTCAAACATTAAAACTTTCACATAACATATAACACAAAAACTTTTAACTCACAACACATAACACACAACTGTGACATGTAATTCAGGTAGATGTCTATTTTACATCGCGGTTGAACGGTTACGGGTATAGGCTGATTTGGAGCCATACTTACTTCAAAATATATTTTATTCGGCTTTAAATAATATAGTTTTAAATAAACAAAGAAGGTTTGATAATGTACTCAAATGAAAGAAATTGGATACTGTAAGCTACTGTAATAAAAACCACAAAAATAATGCATTTGAAGTTTTTAATGCTTGCTTTTTTTAATTGATTGTCTAGCGTCTTCTTTATTTGAATACCGTTGAGATACCCACTTTTCACATTTTCTGATCTATTTCGTCTCCAATTCTCAACAGTCACTTCCCCAATACCTAAATCACATGCCACATTTCTTATTGAATCACCTCCATCTAATCGTTTAATTGCTTCCCATTTTTGATTTAAAGATAAAACAACACACTTTCGCTTTCCACTCATAATGACATTCTCATTCACAAAGTTTAACACCGATACCGACTGAAAACAAAAGAACAAAATACAGAAGCAGGGGGAAGAAAAAACTCGTGAGAATCAATGGTGTAATATATGTGAGTTTCAGGGTTTTTAATTAAGTAAACAGGGGTATAACGTAAAGGGAGTAGCAATGTAAATTTTGGATGATTTAGCCTATTTTAAAGACCACATTTTTATAAAAAATAATAAACATAGAAATTCAAAGGGGGAATGCAGACAAGTTTAATTTCATAATATTTCAGTCATAAAAAAAGCATTTATAAAGTAACAAATCAAAAGTAAAAGATATAAAGAACTTAGATATGTTTTTAGAAATAAAGGAGATACGTCATCATAAGATAGCCTCTACAACGGGTGTACTGTGGAATAAAACAAGACTTTAGCCTCGGAACGGGTGCGAAAGAGGAAGGTTACAGACGAACTATAACAACAAAACGATCAGGATTGGTTGAAAGAGAGCACGTGACATGACGTCATCTTGCGCATGAGATGGTTTCCGGAAGAGATGCACTGCTCGATGTGGTGGTGAAACAGTTTCACAAGTAAATTTTTGCGGTATTTAAAGACTAAATACAATTGAATTATGTTTAAACGATAGTAAAGACAGTGCTGTGAAGTAAAAATGTTGAATAGCGAAAATCGTACGATGCAAAACAAAGTAATCTGACTTTGAAAATTTCAGAGGTGCGTGCCGGCTTATAATGAGTTAATGGCGGACAATCGGGAGTGGCAACCACGTGAAAAAATGTATCCGATGTAAACTATATCTAAAGAACAAAGTGAAATAAATTCAGTGAGGCTAAAGTTCTAAGAACAACAATCTTTAAAGGGGAAAATTTTAATAAGGGATAGAATTAATATAAAATCATTTCAATGTAAGTTTTTTTTTTGTTAGAGTGCACTATAAATCAAACGTACGTAAGTAAAAGATATCATTATATTTAAGTCTGCATTTCAAAGTTTTAGTGTTATAAATTATTGTATGTTTAAATTCAGTAGTAATAAGAATAATAAGAATGAATGTTTGAATTACTGATCTTAACGATGGTTTGCCAATTCTATTTAATTTGTTTTGTGTGTTTGAGATTTAAAATGGGGCATTAAAAAACTTGAAATACACCAATAATTGGTAATTGATTTAAGTCACTTCAAAACTA